>QVIE01000427.1:0-32006 GCA_013387415.1 Panellus pusillus | reverse complement strand
ACGACTTTGGCGCCACCGGCGGCAAACACCTTTGATAACACCATGCAAAACGACACCGCCTTTGGCCAGGGCGGTGGTCAGTTCTCGCTTCTGCCACCCTCTTGTTCCTCACGCTGATCATCGTTTGCTCAGACCGTTTCAACTCGCAATCCGGCATGGGCGGTGGCCAGGACTCTTACGGTACCGGCACCGGATGCGCGGCGGGATGTCGATCAGGACACCTACGGCACCGGCACCGGGATGTCCAACCAGGACAACTACGGCACTGGCACCGGGATGCGCGGCGGATGTCTCAAGACACCTACGGCACTGACTCGTCTCTCGGCGGCTCCACCGGCGTGACCGGCTCCACATACGGTTCTGCGACGTCCAGGACAGCATGGGCGGCGGTATGCAGGCAGCCAGTATGACTCCGGTGCGGGCAACACGAACGAGTACAACGGCAACTCCATGGGTGGCGGGAACAACTATTCGGGCAAACCTTCTATGGGCGATAAGCTGAAAGGTTTGTGGTCTTCTCTACTTTGCGCCTGATATCATTTTGACACCGTTATCGTAGGCAGCGCCGAGAAGTTCGCGGGTAAGATGATGGGCAACGCCGGTATGCAGGAGCGCGGACAGGAGCGCAAGGTTCGTTCGTTTGTTTCCTTGGATTCGCTGCTGATTCTAACTAACTAATCAACGCAGATGGGTGACTTCGACAAAACAACAACTCTAGAGTAGTGAAGAAACTTGGCTAAAACGACCTTGAGCAAATTGTGTATTACCTGTACTGGTCCCTAGAATCGCATATTCTTTCTTGAACATTATCGCGAGCTCAAGGTTGCATATGCGCGAACCAACGTGCATATCTTGAAGTTAGTATCTAAGCGATTCCTTGGCGTCTTCGCACACTCTCCATCTTTCCAACATCCACATGGGTTGCAGCGCTCAGCTGCGTTCTGAATCGCAACGTGGGTATGATTATCGGACCCCCCGTATGCTTCAATAAATCATAAGGTCGCGCGATTGTCTGAAAACTTATATAGGGCACACAAGTTCGCCAGGGCAGAACGCGGATAACGATGTTTCCCGCCCTCCTTGCCATTATCCTCCTCGCAGCCGACATTGCGCTGGGCACACCGATGCCCCGTGCGCTCCGAACCCCGTCTCAGTCGCCACTGCCAAGACGTACCTCTCTGAGCTGACCTGTCGCGGTGGACAGCAACTCGCCGGCGTACGCCCGCGATCAGTTCAAGACCTGGGACATCAGTGCATAATCCTATTTATCTTCAACAACAACCATGGGTGATGACTCTTCGCACAGTTCCGGAACGTGCGATACGCGAGAGAGTGCGTTGTGCTGCTCTTTTGATTCCTGGTTGTTTATTCTATGTCAGCCGTGCTGGAGCGCGACGGGACCAACGTGGTCGTCAACTCGGCTTGCACGCCTACGTCGGGGAACTGGGTGAGCCCGTACGACGGCGTCGCTACCACGCTCGCGAGTGACCTCGATATCGTGCGTTTCACAAGTATCTCCAGAACTGGATGTTGATTTTTTGAAAGGACCATCTGGTGCCGTTGAAAGAGGTTGCTCATTTCTTCGTAGCTCAAAGGCAGACTACTAAAGTCCCGCGTATTACACAGGCATGGATTTCAGGCGCCCGCGACTGGACTGCCGCGCAGCGCGAGGCCTTTGCGAACGATTTGACGCGTCACAACTCGTTGCCGGTGCGTTCCATCATCACTGAGAGAGGCTTTCCGAGCTGATGTCAAATCTCTATCTGCGCTGTGGACAGTCACGGATAATCTCAACGAATCCAAAGGTATGATTATCTATTCATGTCGAAACATATTCATCTAGCTACTGCGGCGAATCCCTCGTAGGTGACAAAGGTGAACTGATTCCACAACCGAGTCGGAAATATCGGGCTTCACTGACCTGCTTCTAGACCCTGCTGAGTTCGTTCCCGCTGGCGAGCTACGTCTGCACCTATATCCGCGCGTGGATCACCGTCGTACGTCGTTGAAGGTCATATACATTCTTGAACTGATCTGCTTACTTTGCGACGTCGATAATGTTTTAGAAACACTATTACGACCTTACGATTGATTCTGCCGAGAAGACGGCATTGACGACTTATATCAACAAGTGTTAATTCAGAATTTAGCAGGGGATGGTTTGTTCTTGGTGCTAGTAGAATTGGATGGAGAAGGAACCATTATAGTTTGTTTGTAGAATCTTGCGGACGAAGTTGAACTTGATCTTGTCTGTCTGACCACCGATCATACATGGTTTCTCCCACGATTCCTTTGCACATGTTTGCTTTAGTTACGACTTATTGCCCTGTTCACTGCTCGGATCAGGACCCGAGGATCCAGGTCTGCCCGGAGGCAATAGCTATACATAATACTTAGCACGAAATTGATACCCAGATGAGGCATGAGCTTGAGTTTGAGCTGACGGAAACTCAACTATTTGTTCAAACAGACCTTGGAAGTCAAGTACTTTGGTAGTTCGCCATTCAACAGTACATAAAGCCATCTCATGTGTGCCGCGAAATGGTATAATTTCCGCCTGCCAAGTTCACCGAATCGCTAGCAGTTGACTCCACTCTGCTGTTCACCGTTATTGATCCAGTTCCTGGCAACGTCACAATTCCGTGCGTCCCCGCTGGCGTCTGAATTTCCAGAGTCAGCGTCTCACCAGTAACCTTCCATCTGACGTTGAAGGAGCCCAGCCCAGTCTCCAGCCCACCCTCGGCGGAAGGTAGCCCACTGAGCACGGGCGCAATATTCCAGGTCGCGCCCTGCACGGAGGTCAGCTGGATGCCCAGCACGTAGAAGGATAGCGCCGGAGTGGGGCCTGCAATGTTTTAGTCAAACTGCCGCACGTTTAACTTGGAAAGAACTTGCCGGTTGACCAGCCATGTGCGTGGCTGGTGTATGAGTGATCAAAGTCGTACCCTGCAGCCGACCGATACCTGGTTCAATACGGCGTTCTTTGAGTACATCGCACAGGCGAGTTTTGGCTATGTGCGCACCCGAGCGACCCATTGGCCGTAAACCCTTCAAGTAGTGTCGAATGTACGCTCAAATTTGTGTACATGATATATCCCACTCTCGTTCAAGCAGATCGATAGCGCGCTCGCCCTCTCCGGCGATAAAATGCGCTTGGACCTAAGAAACGATTGTCAGTCATGAATCAATACATGTCGGCTCTTGGAATCGATCCGAGTCACGCACTTCAAAACCGCCGACAAACGGAATAATTGTATCATTCAGCTCGGGGCTGAGGGGCCCAATCTGGACACACCCGGGTTCAATCTGCTATCTGCTATTTTAAAGTATGAGAAAGAACGTACGTCCGTCCAGAACTGTGTTAGCCCCTGACTTATAGCCTTATTCTGTACATCCGATGTGGTGAGGTTGAATAACACAGCAAGTGAGTTTCCATCCTGCGGGTGTATGCTGCCTGGGATGTCGTTGTCACGGAACAGCCCGCACTTGCGTCCCACAAGAGATTGTTATAAGCTGCCTTGATGGAGGTCGCGTTGGCGAGGTATGCAGAGGCGAGGGATGTGTCGTTGAGGTGCGCGGCGAGATCCGCTGCGGTTATGAGGGTCTGCGTGTACATGCATGCACTGTTTGGATGATCACAAAAACAAGGTATGGAAAGTGACTGACCCGATAGAGAAGGGCGTTAAACGCTGAATTATGCCCCGCGCCCCGTCTCTGCCCCAATCGTTCTGGAACGCAGTGGGCACATCTGCCAGACCCGTCTCGTCCACCTGACTCTCCAAGAACTCGAGTGCCCTGGTGTAGTTCGACCACACGGACTGTACAAATGCGAGGTCGCCCGTGTACAGGAAGTAGTTGTGTGTCCCAATGAGGGACCACGCGATGTATGTGTCGCTGCCCATGGCGTTGATAGGGGGTCCGGAATACGCGAGAGCACCGGTGGTCGGGTCTTGCGTAGTGAACATCACTGTGAGCGAGTTCTTCGTGGGTTCGAGATCGTTGAGGGCGACAAATTCGGTGTGCGAAGAGATGCCGCAGTCCCCTGCACCACGGTATTAATTTTCACTGTGTATGGAAGCGCATCTTACCTGGCCAGATGTTTCTGTGTATGGAGTTCGGCCCGAGTTTGATGATAATTGTACGAATAGAACATACCGGTCTCGTTTCGCGCCGTCGACCAAAATTGGGCCGTCAACAGGGCCGCCTGACGCGTTGTTCGCCCATCCGCCTGGTTCCCGAGTGTAAATGACCGAAGCTCTCAGGATATTTACATATCTACTAACCACCCGCGGGACAGGGCTGCTGTCTGGCCTGATGAGAATCGATCGTGTTCGTTTGAACCGTGTATGCGCCTTCAGAAAACAAACTAATCAACACCCGTCGTAGTACAGAAAACTGAACCAGGATGTTGGATTTATAACGCACCAGCGTACCAAAGCTTGGTCAAGAAATTGACATCGTGGAACCCGGGGTCGGGCGCGTAAAAATATCCTGGGTATGCTCGAAGATCGTCCCAGTGGGGCATGAACGTGATGGCCAGCGAGATGTTGGAAATTGTCAGGGGATCAGCGCTGTTCGAAACGATTGTCAGGTAACGGAAGCCACCGCGCTGCTGGCCGGTTGTCTGCGTGAGGAGTCCCTTGTTGATAGGTGCCCGGAAGGATTGGACGCCGTCGGAATTTTCTGCAGAAGAAACGGTACAAGAGTCGTCGGAAGTCGCAGGGCTGATGAATTCGGGCGATTCGGTAAAGGACAAGGAAAATTGGGAAGAAGGCGTCGCATCGTCGATTGTCAGAGAAAGGATACCCCCGACCTGGTAAGTAAAAGTGATGAAGATGGTTTATGAATTTCGGATAGACATGCGTACGCACTTCTTTGCCCCAATCCAGAACGACAAAGGAGCTATTCCTGGAGAACGTTGCTTGAGCATTGGAGCTCAGGACCAGGCCCTGTGCGCCTTTGACTGGGCCATTGATCGAGCGGACGGAAACAGGCCTGACAATCTTTGAAGCTGGTGCGTAGTTGAATGCGTCCCATGGGCCGCTCGGTGCAATGGCTATGCAAAACTGGACGGAAAATAGGAGGAACGATAAACGCAGCAGCATTGGCAGCAGTACGAGCGCAAAAGGAACGACGGCGGCCCGCATTTATGTGTATAGCGAGGCTGGTGTGAGCCATTGAACGTCATGCACGGTTCGCAAATCAGAATTCTTGGAAACAGATCAAACGGGTGACTCGGTCATCTGCAACGAATTCACCACTGAACCACCAGGCCGCTTGGTTCTTTTGGGAGCTTGCTCCTTGGCCCTGGAGTAAGAGAGACAGATGTTCCTTGGGCACTGTACCTGTGAACACAAGAGTATGTCCAGCAACAAACCACAGCCAATGGAAAACGTGCCCCGAATGGTGGTCCACACCCACTGTCGTGAGTCCCATGGCCAGTACGAAGTGCTCGCGTACTGTCGTACATACTAACGAGAGCATGACACCTGATCGAAGTAGAGATTTTCACCTGACGCCAGGGTCAAAATAAAGCGGACGATCAGGAGGATAGCAACAAGTCGCAACCTGTCGCAACGAGGTCCGGCTCATCCGGGGCAGCGCCGGTGGTTGACACCGGTGACCGCGGAATGAAATTGTTCCTTCTCATCCCGAACTCGGATCAAGTCGCATCGGTGAGCACGGTGAAAGATTCGTGATTGTTCTGCTTAGTAAGACCGCAGAAACTACTTATGTCAGATACGCCGTGGTCCTCTACAATGAATCCGGGCTTGAATCAGCTGGTCTGATCCATCTCGTGTATGAAATAGTACGAAATCTCGACGACTGTCTCCGTCATTCATTTAACTTCAAGTTCTCGCCTTCTGAAGAAACTCTAATAAGTACTCTATGTCGATTTCGAACCACATTGAACTTTTTCAACCAATCCGTGTCGGTGACATTGACCTAGCCCATCGCGTCGTGTTCGCGCCCACGACGAGGTATCGAGCAGACGCAAATCACGTTCCTCTCCCTCATGTAGCGAAATACTACGAACAACGCGCGAGCACTCCCGGTAGCCTTCTCATCACAGAGGCAACGTTCATTGCAGCGCGGGCCGGCGGGTGGGTGAATGCTCCTGGGATCTGGTCTGATGAACAGATTACAGCATGGAAAAAGTACCGTATTTATTTGACAAGTACTACTGGCGGAAGCTGATACAGAATATCCAGATCACAGACCGGGTTCATGCAAAGGGATCCCGCATATTCATGGAGCTGTGGGCCGTGGGGCGCTCCGCAGACGCCCCGGTACTAGCTTCGGAGGGCTTCCCGCTCGTGTCTGCGTCAAACATTCCCATTTCAGGTCTGACTCAGATTCCCCACCCGCTCAGCATCCAAGAGATCGAAGAATATGTGCAGTTATACGCTACTGCAGCGTGGAACGCCGTGCACAAGGCGGGGTTTGACGGAGTCGACATCGCTACACTGAACAGCTCCTTGCTCGACCAGTTCGTGAACGACCGTAGCAACGTCCGCACAGATGCATACGGTGGGCCGATTGAGAACCGCGCGCGCTTTCCGCTGCAAGTCGCCGACGCCATCGTCAAGAGCATTGGTCAGAAGCGGACCGCGTTCAGAATCAGCCCGTGGGGTACATACAATGGTTTGTTCCTGCCGTCTCATCTTAATGCAGCCCTGACCTGATGTTACAGACATGAGCTATGGCGACCCCGCCGGCCCCGAACCGACGTTCACTTACGTCGTCAGTGAGCTTCGGAGACGTTTCCCGGAGCTCGCGTACCTACACATGGTCGAGCCGCGCGCGGATGGCGGGGATACAGTTGAGGTCCCTGAGGGCCGCTCCAACGACTTCATCCGCAAAATGTGGGCGACCGCCCCCTCATCAGTGCCGGGGGCTACTACACGCGTGCCACTGCGCTTGCTGTTGCCGAAGAAAAAGGCGACTTGATCGCGTTCGCCCGTCCGTACGTTGCCAATGTAAGTTTCCTCGTTGCGCCACGACTGCTTCGCAATGCTAAGTCTTAACGTTACCTACAGCCGGACTTGCCTTACCGACTTTTGCATGATCTTCCGCTCAATGTCGGGATCCGCGCGCTTTACTATGCTCCGGGCAGCTTGGACCCTAGAGGCTACACGGATTATCCGTTTGCAGATCATGTGGAGGAAGCCTAGATGCGTCATATTGGACTCCAGATGTAACTCACTAGACTATCTCGTTCTATTAGAATCTGCGGTCGCCGGTTTGTGATGGATTGATTGGATTGCGCCAAGAAAAGTGCGAAAGCATTGCCCATTGACAATTGGCGCCTGATGCATTTTCCCTAGCGAGATCACCTCGAATGTCGTGGTCTTCAACGAAGTGTTGCCGGCGGGCCTGCATGCGGGACGGAGGGTTGTAACTTGTGAGACCACATGTTACATGTATACGTCCGAAACTAGACGGTGAGCCTGGACTTGGAAAAATAACAATATATAAATTAAACCAGTGATACGAAGTGTTCGAATAGGAAGTCGCATGGGGTGGAAGAGTCGAAGCTGAGGAGAGCTGAGGCCTGGGGTCGCGGTAAGTCCGGTAAGTCCAGATATAACCCCATTCAGTTCCTCCGGCTCACACGTCATCGCCACACGTCAATCAGAAATCGCAAGCCCAAAATGGCAAAGAGGCGCGTAGAGTGTTCGGCGTGGGAGTGTACAGTACGGACAGGTGGTGGTCCAGGAAATCAGAGTCCATTAGTTGTTAAACGGCAACCGGCACTCAAAAAAGAGCATGGTATACCCAGGGTTGCTTGTATGTTTGTCGCGCTTTCCTTGGCTCAGTGGCAAAGCTGGCTAGTCACTGAGTATAACTCCTATGATGAGTGATGGGGGTTCGATCCCGAAGGGAGCAGCCACCGCTTCCCGAGCCTCGTTCCCCGACACCTGGCAAGGCTTTCGGTGTATAATTTTTGCTTCCGAGCGGACGACCCGCGCGGCGGACCGCGCCGAGACCCGAATGAAAGCATTCCCTCTCTGTTCCTACTGGCTGAGAACGCATAACAACTGATGTCAAAAGCCTCGCCTTGAAAGAATGTAATTCATTGTTATCCACAAACGACTGCTCTACGCCTCAAATCTCGGATCACGAAGAATCTTTAGCGAGTATTATGCGTTCTCTTGAGTCATGGACGGTCTTTATCAGATACCCGACTTCTTGTCCGTTTTTCAGTTCCCATGGAGGAGCTTTATATAGCATGCACAACCAATTGTTCTCATCATGCACGGACCGACAAGTGTACCCTCCCACACAGCATTGAAATTGATTGCAGTTCCCGCGGAAAGCTCAGACGACATCGATCAAGCGGTATTCATCATAGAGTACACAGATCATGCGATGCAATGGCGAAGCGAGCGAGAGACGGCGGCCACGTACATCGTATCCTTACAAAAATGAGAGCAAGACAAGACAAGAAAGTGCATCATACAACCAACCACTCACTCAATCCTCCGCCAGATATCGATACTCGAACCTGAAATCGCTCTTTTTCCGCTGACACCACGAGCCTTCCCAGTCAAAATAGACGTACACGCCCTGCTCGTACTCCTCTGTGATCGCCTGAGGCTCCGAGTGCCGCTGGAACCAGGTCAGGTACTTGACGTGGAAGCGCCACGACTGGCGCTTCAGCTCTTCCGCGGCGAGGTACCTGTTACGGACCGTTCAGCTGGAACCAGAATACGGACGGAGACTGAGGGGAGGGAGCGTACTGCGCATACGACACGGGCCAGAAGTAAAACACGTAGAACAGCGTCTCGACGTCCACCTGCGAGTATATAGCCGCATTGTTTGAACGCCGGGTGAGGCATTTGAGGATAATACGATGGCGTTTGCCACGGGTTACGCGGCATGTAATGCTTCGTCCTGCAGGGCGTTTCATCAACTAAGTTCACGCCGATGGGGGCAGGGGCGGGGTCGCAAAAAAAAAAAAAGAGACACACTTGACGGTATCCTGCGGCTGTGGGATGCTCGATGCCCCGTTGGCGATGTATTTCTGCAGCTGGTCAATGTTCGCCATCCGCTGGCTCGCTAGAATACAAGCGCGTCTTTCAGTACGAGCCAAGAATAGAAAGTGACGCAGGATGGGGTAACCCACCTCGCTGCTTCGCGCGCTCGAAAGGTAGAACAAGATCCGCCAATCCGGGCGGGAACGAGCTCGGCGGGAACGGCGCCGGTACACCACTGGCAGCAGAGGACGAAGACGTGGGCGGCGCACTCCCGTTGGCAGCAGCCTGCGCCTGCCGGTGTCCGCCGATGGTCGTCTGCGGTGTGGCCTGCTCCCCTTGCGCGATTTTGACACCAGGGGGAAACTGCGGGACGCCTTGCTGTTGAGGCTGTTCCTCGCCTCCTGCTCCGCGTCGGCGGGTATACGCTCGGGTTGCGCGGGGTCGGGGAGTAGACGCTGTATACGAGAAATGTTAGTCCCTCTGTTAACAAGCACGTAGACATCTCGGCACTGACGGAGGTACTTGCTGCCGGTGACGGGATGCGGGGAACCTCAGCTGATGGAGAAAGGGGGAAAGTGAGTATCACGCCAGCGGATAAGTAAGAACAAGCCACCTGCACGCTGATGCGGAGAAGAAACCGCCAAAGGCCCCGAAATCGCCTCCGAAAGCACAGGAGACTCGTAAAACGAACTCTCCTGCTCATGCGATACCGATGCGTACGACGACATAGGCTGGCAGCCGACGGGTGCGTCATGCTCGGCGAGGATGGGACGAGGACTGACGATGGCGGCGGCGGTATCGATGACGGCGAAACCGTCATTGGTTTCGCTGGCGACGGCGGCGGTAATGATACGGCGCAGGCGCTGGTGCGGGTGCGGGTGCAGGAGCAGGCACAGATGCAGCTTGCGGTGCTGCCTGCTGCTGGACCGCAGCTGAATACCGTATGGGCGGGAGGATAGTCGATGGTCGAGGAGCCGCGGGTTTGAGTATGCTGGCCATCGGCTGAGCTGTGAAGTTTGCTGGCGGTTTAGCATCCGATTGTTCTGGGCGGATTGAGACAGTGAAAGGAATACGGCCAATAGAGCTTACTTCGCAGCTGTGCCGAGGTAGACTTCTTCAGTATTGGGCTATCGGCGCGTTTGCTCGTATCCTCCGAACCCTTCTTGGTCGGCGCTCGGGGACAATTTCTAGCTACAGTGAGAAAAATGGGATAAAAGAAGGAAGCACTAGGCACCTTCCATAACAATATCGGATTCGTCGCCACTGTCGTGCTGCTGTTCTTCCAAACCGCCGCGGAACCGTTCCTCTTCTTCGTCAAGGTTAAGCTCGTCGTAGATGCCTTCGTATTCTGTGAAGTCTTCTTCGGCATTGGTTTCCACAAAATAATGCACGTCTTCCTTCAACGCGACGACCTTCTGCGGGTCCAGTGAGCCATTGTTGAGCAGTCGCAAGACGATCTCCAGCCGGCTGATATGCCATTTCCGCCGCCCGTTCAGATGGTCCAGCTCTTCGACGCGGCCGCTGCGGATCCACTTCTCGATTTCTTCTTTGTAGAGCCTTGTAGGGACTCGATCTCTGCTTCGGCCTGCTCGACTTGTATTTGAAGCTTTTCGAGTTGCGAGTCTAGCCATTCGACCGCGTCGAGCATCTCCTGCTCTTTTGGATCGAGCTTGACGGCCTCCCCGAGTGCTACGTTCGAGAACGCCTTCTTCTTGACCTCCTTCTCGCATGCTTTGAATTTCTCCATTTGCTACGCATTCGATAGTCGGCTTGGCACCCTAGACCTGACGCACACCCCCACGCACCGTTTCAATAAGCTGTCGGTTATCCAAAAGTCGGGTCTTGTCCTTGATATCGCTATTCGCGACCCATGTGCGAATTTGGTCTCGATGTCGCTGCAATTTCTTTATTTGATTCTTGAGCGCTGCCTCAAGTTTCTCTTTCTGCAGTCGGATGTGTAGGTATCGCCTCGTGCATGTCGCAAGAGACTTGCCTGCGATTGATTCGTCGAGGCCTGCATCTTGTCGTATGTGCTCTCGAAGAGCTCGATGCCTTCGGCTACTTTCTTCAATGCTTGGTCGATCTCGGCTGTACGCGTCGCTTGAGTTTACGGCTGGACAAGAGTGTTCGAGGACGTACTCTGCAGTTTTCTGGCCGCCATGGTGCACAACGACACGGGTAAGGACAAGTTCTGTTTATTGCACCCGAGCCGAGGCGGCTATTCACTGTCACGACGGCAATGACACGACCAATGCTAAATACTGAGGCTATATACATATTTCCAGCACTTATCTTATCGGTGAAATAAAACACCAACGAGTTCATAGCGCTACGAAATGGGGTCAAGTTCGTAAGGCTACGACATAGGTGCTGCGGAGGCGCATCACGCGTTCCACGCGTCTTGACTTCATACCATGAAGTCCATTTCCTTCCTTCTGCCTCTACTCTACTTTCCACTTCATTCGCCTCTCCTTTGGGCGAACAGATTGTTCTGGGAATCCAGGAATCTGGCCGCGCCGGCGATGCTATCCATGTCGTGAACGAATGGTTGGCCGACGCGAAGAAGGCCATTCTGAAGGGCAAGAAGAATCTGGACAAATGGTACCACGATGGGAAGCAATATATCAAGCAGAACGAGCTCTTGTGTACGCTGTAGTGTGGCGCATCCGGGAGTGCTCAAACTAAAGCGTCGTCTAGATGAGCTCGTGTCGCATCCAGCTCTTGTAGAGCACCAGCTTAGGGTCACGGAACCCGATCTTTGCGACTCCTCCGTTCAGCAGTACTCTGGTTATCTGGACATTGCAGATGACAAGCACCTCTTCTTCTGGTTCTTCGAGTCTCGGAACTCTCCCTCGACGGATCCTCTCGTACTCTGGCTGAATGGCGGTCCAGGTGAATACCATCAATGCCAGAGGTAGCCTTCCTTAAGTTTCTTGTAGGCTGCAGCTCCTCGACCGGACTCCTGTTCGAACTTGGCCCGTGCCGTATCGCCGACCAAGGCCAGAACACTACTTTCAACGAGCATAGCTGGACCTCCAACGCAAATGTCATCGTGAGTTTTGTGCTTTCAAGAAGGAGATGGTGTTAACGGCCCACAAACAGTTCCTCGACCAGCCGGTGAACGTCGGCTTCTCGTACGCAGACGACCGTACCACAGTCAACACCAGCCCTGTTGCGGGCAAGGACGTCCACGCCTTCCTCGAGCTGTTCCTGATGCGCTTTCCCGAGTACTCCAAGCTGCCTTTGCACGTCAGCGGGGAGAGTTACGCTGGGACTTATGTGATTATCCCGTTGCTCTTCCCCATTCGAAAGTTCACTCGATTTTTCAGCTGCCGAATATTGCGAGCGTCATCTTCAATGCCAACAAGCAGCTGGATCTCGTTCCTGTCCCCGGTTCAAGAAGCTCAACCTTGAGAGTGTCTTGATCGGCAACGGACTCACGGACCCGTGCGTGGATGCCCATACGTTCTGCTTAGTGCTATTCCATCTCAAACCATGGTTCTAGCTACGTCCAGATGGCTTCTGTTGCAGACTATGTCTGCGAAGGCCCATACCCCGTCTACCAGGACCCGAAGGCCCCGAATGCTCTGCTCTGCGCACCAAGATCCCGACCTGCCAACGCCTGATCAAGTCGTGCTACTCCTCCGGCTCGCGGTTCGCGTGTGTCCCCGCCGGCCTGTACTGCAACTCTCAGCTCTTCGGGCCCCTCATGCGTGCGTTCACTAGCCTTCCTCTCCTCTCACACTCTTAACCCCCCATGTATACACAGAAACCGGGCTCAATCCCTATGACGTCCGCCGCAAATGCGACCGCTCCAAGGACGGCGACCTCTGCTACGCGGAGATGAACTACATCGAAACCTACATGAACAATCCGCAGACCAAGGTCGCGTTGGGCGTGGACCCATCCCTCACGTTCGCGAGCTGCAACATGGAAGTGAACCAGGCGTTTGCGTTCCAGGGCGACGGGATGCATAACAGCGCGGCGCTTTTGACGGAGCTTGTCGATGGGGGTATTAGGTTGCTGATTTATGCGGGGAACGCCGGTACGTCTTCATCTCCCGCTCATCTCATTGTGGAGAGATAATAAATAATAAATACACCTCACAGACATGATGTGCAACTATCTGGGCAACGAGCGCTGGCTTGACGTCCTCCCGTCATCCTTCCAGGCCGAGTTCGTCGCAGCCAAGCCGATCCCGTGGATCGCCGCCGCCGGTTCGGACGAGGTCGCTGGCACAGTAAGGAGCGCGGGCGGGAACGGCTTCACCGCGGGGAATGTTACGTTCGTTACTGTGTTTGAGGCTGGGTACGTGTCTCGCCGCTTAGCCGTCTAGGCTTTCCCCAATTGATTGTCTGCAGACACATGGTTCCGTTCGACCAGCCGGAGGCGGCGCTGGTGAGTCAATCCTCTTACTCGGAAGAAAGTTCCGAATGCTGATTACCTTGTTTCCAGGATATGTTCAGTCGGTGGATCTCCAATACCCGCTGTCGGCTCGGTGATAGATAGTGCTGAGACCGCCCAGTAATAGCGATGGAACTAGTCATATGCTAGTGTAAATTGAAGCCCTCTACTCACGAACGAATTGCGCTTTTTCTGCGTCGCAGGCGGTTAAAATGGATCTCAGTGCTCGATTCGAATACGTTCTATACATTTGGAGACCATATACTACGACGCTCAAACCTCCTTGACACGCTCTGCAAAAGGATAATCGTTGTAGCCTTTGGGATCGGTGCTGCCTGGGACATAGTACAGCGCGCGAATCCCCTCATTGAGCGGGATATCGTGTAAAAGGCGGTATGGCAAGTCCGGCTGAAATACAAAGAACACAATCAGACTTGGGGATAAGTACTAAGTAGGTTGGAAGGGAGCGCACGTTCGCAATGTACGCGCGACAGAACGCGATCAAGTCGCCCTTTTCCTCGGCAACAGCGAGTGCGGTCTCCCGCGTGTATCCGCCGGCGCTGATGAGTGGGCGGTCGCCCCAGATCTCGCGAATATAGTCGTTGGAGCCCTCCCGCACCGCCTCTTTGGTCTTGGGGTCGTCGGCGGCCAGCAGGTACGCGAGCTGCGGGTTCTTGATGAGGGCTTCCTTGGAGAGGTGCTTGAACGTCCCCAGGCTATCCGAGCGGGCCTCGACGACGTGGAGGTACGCTAGCTCCGGGTAGCGGTCGCGGAGTGCTGTAACAAGGTACGTGAACGTGGGCTTGGGGCCTGCGGGGTCGTCAAAGTGCATATCTGCCATGTCAGATTAGCTTTTCAACGGACCTGAGAGGGAGGTCGCCGCAGGGAACCTACCTTGGAAGGTGCCCCACGGGCTGATTCGGAAACCGGTCTTCTTCTGCCCGATGGCCTTGACGACAGCCGCGGCGACCTCGAGAGGGAACCGCGCGCGGTTTTCGGCCGACCCGCCGTACGCGTCGGTGCGGACGTTGCTCCGGTCATGCAGGAACTGGTCCAGCAGGTATCCGTTCATCGAAGCGATCTCAACCCCGTCGAAACCGGCCTTATTGACGGCGTTGGAGGCCGCGATAGCGTGTAGCTGCACGAACTCTTGGATTTCTTCGACGGTGAGGGCGTGGGGGATGTTAGTCTGACCTGGCATGGGGACGTTTGACGGGGATGGGACGGGATAGCCTTTGGCAGCTAGCATCTCGACGTTTGCCCCGCGCCCCACAGCCCACAGCTCCATGAATATGTAAGATCCCTTTGCATGGACCGTGTCCACGATCTGATGATGTGTCAACAAGAGGCATTCCCAAGGGCTGGATGAGATACACCACCTTCTTCCACGCGGCAATCTGCTCGTCGGACCAGATACCAGGGACGTTCGGAAGTCCGCTAGCTCGCTCTGCAATGATCGTCGCTTCTGAGATGAGGAGGCTTCCGGTATTGCTCGCGCGTTGTTCGTAGTGCTCTGCAACGTGAGGGAGAGGAACGTGGTTCGCATCGGCTCGGAATCTCGTCGTGCCCGCCAAAACGACGCGATGGGCTAGTTCAAGGTCGCCCACGCGAACGGGTTGGAACAGCTTGTGGCCGGACATTGGAATTTGAAGAGACGAGTTGAAGAGCTCCAGGTAAATTGGATTGAGTGCAATCGTCGTCGGTATCGCATCTTTTATAGGGCAGCTGCGTCGCAGAAATAGAACAAGCTTGGCAGCAGTGGTCGTTCAAGCCTTCTGACCGAGTCTTCAAGGTCTAGGTGGACATGACCGTTGTTACAAAGCAGAGGAATTGGCGACTGTTCTTCAAAAATGGCCCATCTTTATTACGATTCATTTGCCGTGGCCGCCGCGACCGACTCGGACCGATTGCGATAAGTCAAAAAAGAAGCGCTGGATGGCCAACGGTTGCCTGTAGAGCGTAAAAATACGAGGTGGATTACCCCGCGCGGGTCCGAAGGCCTCTATCTTAATCTTAATCTTGCGTGACGATTGCGGTTTTCTGAAAAAAAGTATTTGCCAGCATCCCGGGTTCAAGGTATACGAGGCCGACGGCCCGACATGAAGTAAGGAAGGATAATGCCTCCCGAGTGCACCACGTTGTTTTCTGCTTTTGTTGTTGACATTCGTATCGTCGCGGACTCACTTTTCAACGACGACTTGGGTGCTTTCACACCTTAGAGCTCAGCCAGATCATGTTGCAAGGGCCAGACGGGTACGCCGCTACGCGTCTATCGCCAGCGTCGCGCATTGAAGCGAATTTGACTTGAAACAAGGCCGAAGGCCGAACGCACTCGAAACTTGAGGCTGCTGACAGTCAAGTACGTCGCGGCTGGTATTCTCGTTACTGTTAGGTTGAGGGTCAGCTTTGTGTGGCAGTGTGACATGTCGGCACACCCTCACTGGCAGCTTCCTCGATCTTCAAGCTTCGAGTTCAACGTTCAGGCCTGATTCTTCTAATCCTTCTTCTCGTCGTCGTAGCTTGAAGATAAAGAAAGGATTTAACGGAGCGTGTTTGAATCGTCTCTGAGCTTGTAAGTCACACTTATAATTATATTATTCGGCGGAGCGCGCATGAATGCCGCGCGTCGTGGGTGCTTTCGCGTCCAAAGCCTCTGTGGATCCTCATCCAGGCTTCTATACATACAGAATATGGTTTGTGAAGTGGAATGTTTCTCATTCTCTTTCAGACGAGATCATGGCACCCGACGCCCTATCACTCGATAGTATCCTCACCGAGATCACGACGTCGAACAACTTGGGCGCATTGAATCACACCCTCAAAAATGGTCTCCCAAAAGAATCCAGGGAAACGATCCTTTCAAGTCCCCTTGCCAGTGGCCAGGATCCTCTTTCGGTGCTAGATTTACGGCAGAATACCTTGGGCGTACTATATATCTTGTGCGTGTCGACATCGCTCTAATGTGTCTTCCGTCTGATCAGCGTACAAGATCTGCGCGTCTGCACACCACGAATGCACCGGTACCACCAGACCTGGTCGCGTCTTTCTGTCGGGTATTCGTACCTGAGCAAGCACGCTACGCTCCGGAAAGAGGTGCGAACCGCAGAGCACCGTAGATACGTTCCTGACACCGTCGCAGTAACTCTTCTTGCGAGGGGGATTTCGAAACTTGCTGCTGCGTACGGAAACGTGAGCCAGATCACCGTCTTTGTTAATTCTGGTCTGAATCCGAGGCAGATGCTGTGGGCAGTGGCTCCTCTACGAGATCTTGTCACCCGGTATCCAACGCGCCCGGATGCCCTGACCACCATTCACCCCATCTTCCTCCAAGTACACCCTTTTTTCTCGACCCACGACCGCGTTTTTGATGACCATTCCTAGGCATGTCTTACGTCCAACCAGCTCGTCGCCGCTCTCCCTATTCTCTCCATCCCAATTGCCCACGTCATACTGAGCCTCTCCGATCTGACCTACCTCGACAACCTACTGTACCACTACCTGGGTGGCATGATCCTTGCCGTGCTCAAGAAATGGACCGAAGCAGAAGAGTACTTTGAGATCTGCGTGACGGCACCCGGGTCGGCGGCAGCCGCTCTGCAGCTCGAAGCGCTCAAAAAGCTCCGACTCGTGCAGCTCATCTCGCACGGGGAAGTCCTCCCCCTCCCGAAATACGTGCACTCGACTCTACCGCGCCTGCTCAAGGGCTCCATCTACGCGGACCTCTTCGCCGCGTACCCGCAGAACACGCAGCGCCTGCAGAGCATCGTCGAGAAGGAGAAGCAGACGTTTAGCACGGAGAAGAATCTAGGGCTGGTGTTGCAGGCTGTGGATCGTGCGCCGCGATGGACGCTCAAGAAGCTGACGGCGACGTATGTCACGCTTGGTCTGGGGGATATTGCGCGCGCGGTGGGTATCCAGAGCGAGGACGAGGTGCGCGCGTTGATACTCAGCATGGCGGGTCTTCTCCATCCTTCTTGTCTGAACTTCACCTGCTGAGGCGATTGACAGATTGAGACCGGCGACCTGTCGGCGCAGATCTCCGCCTCGGGCACGGTGACGTTCTCCGACCCCCCGCCGCAGTTCACGCGCGCCGAGGTGGACGCGGTGCTCTACGATGCCCAGGCGCAGAGCGAGCTCCTCGAGGAATTGGAGATGCAGATGGCGCGCAGTAAGGAGTTCATCGGCAAGGTACTGTCGTACTCTTCCTCTTTGTTGGAGCTGCTGCTGAGCTTATCAATAACCAGGCTGTCAAGGGGCAGCAAGAGTGGGTCCACCCGACGAAGAGATGTATATGGGCGGAGGGGAGGCTCCGCTTGGGCTGAGGAGGCCATGTTTGGGTAGTTTCCAAGTGCTAATCAGATCCACATGTATTTTCAACTCTTTTCGTCTCATCCATTGCTTTGCGTGACCGCACGCGACGCTAGACGTTGGCAATACGAGCAAGGTGTGTACCAGGTGTGTACACGTCGGCGTGCGTACTTTGACTTGGACAGTTGGTAGTCTTAGGAGGCAGAGACTTTTTCGAAGTCCCTAATGATCAAGATCTCCCAAGCACCTGCATGTCGCCGCGCGTCAATGCAAGAAAATGTATTGGCATAAGAAGAATGTATGCAGAAGCACACAGAAGATAATAGAACGTAAATGGAGCACACTCTCATGCACTGGCACGACCGACTTCAACTCCAGCATGAAGGACGCGAGCACTACCACTATACAGACGAGACAGAAAGGCGGACGCCACACGAGCGGAAAAACGAGTTCTCACCCGTCGACCGCGAGCATCGGCGACAGAATTAAGAATAGGCGAGGAGGTCGTTAGGTCGTCCGATGGCGAAGATTCAACAGGCGTCCCCGTCGATTTTCACGGCTGCACCAGTTGGATACCTTGCCCGCTCCAACCCCAAGCACCACTATCAGCGTCGCCGCCGCCGCCATCGCCTTTGACCCTTCCGCCCGCCAGTAGGGCCGGGCTGAGTACATTGTGCGCTGCTTCTCGTATAAATGGAAGGAAGAGAGATAGAGAAAGATGAATGTATCTCTGAGGAAGGGTGAGGTCACGGTGCACGAGAGAAGCTGGATACATACGGGCAGAAGTCGGGATGGACTTCCGAAAAGAGGGCTCAGAGTGCATTCAGGGGGGAAATAGCACCTGCTGTAGCGGAAGACGAATGCGCTGTTCCAGGGCCTTTCAGTCACTGCACCAGAAACAACGGATCAGACAGGTTAAACGCAATACGACGGGATGGTACGGCGCCGGCCCCATATCGGACGACGTTTGAGTTCTTTTTAAGACTCAAATCGCCAGCCGGGCTCGATAGCAAAGATCTGTCGCCATGACCGGATATGCGGCCACAAGGTTCGGCTCAAAATGCACGTACTTTTCCAAAGGACTGCAAGACGTCTTGCCAGAGCTTGACCCCCCGCGGTATGCACCACCACACGCGCCTTGTGGCCTTGTCGAAGTAGGAGTCGGGCATCTGCAAAAGACGATGAATGTCACCGTCAGTTTCTCGATAATCGAAACCGGACAACGGAACGCTTGCCGCTCCGGTGAGCCACCCGTGCATGACGATCCCGAAGGACCACAAGTCGCCGTCATGTGAATACTCCTGCCCCAGCCGGATTTTCGCGTATTCGAAGCCTGAGGTACCACAGGCCGCGTCGTTGGTATGCGGATGATCGGAGCATGGCCAGACCATAGGAAACGCGTCGGTGCTTTCATCCTGGAGTCTTGTCCAACGCTGTTACTTCGATGGGTCGGGCTCTGAGGTGTACACATCTTAAGCAGCCCCGAAATCAATGATCCGGAGGCGACCGTCAGGGCATAGCAGGAGATTGTCTTGCTTGATGTCAGAGTGTACGATGCCACGACGTTGGAGAGCGTGCAGTCCCAGAAACCGGCTTGGATTCAGCAGTGGTCATAGCAGGCAAGAAAGAGGGCTTACGAGCTGAGAGGACTCGGAATAAAAGCTCGTCTTGATGGGTGAAAGGAAGGAGAATGATGTGAATGGCCGCCCTCCCAGGTCCTAAGGTGGAAACATACGCACAAGATGAGGTCGTCAGGCGAAGACAGTTAGACCGTGAAGGCATAGGGTCTTCGGGAATCGCGGAAAATAGAGTGGAAGTCGGGAAAGGTGGGGTGATCGACCATGCGAAGATGAACAAGGACCTCAGACCATACACGCGACCCCAGCTTGTCTCTTCATGTGTCCCTGACGCGCTTGATTGCGTAGAGCTGACCCGTATCCTGGTCTTCAACTTTCTTGATGTCCCCGAAGCCGCCGGAGCCGAAATCGTCAACGGAGCGATGAAGCGGGTGGCAGAACGCAACATTCTGGTTGTCTCCCAAAGATGGTTATGTGAACTTATGCCAAAACCGATGAGAATTGTCTAGAGGACCGACAAGAGCATCCGAACCGGCCAGCGCATCTAGTTGGAGGGGAACTTCGGTAGTTCGAGGACTGGGTGGGTCAAGGATAGCTCCTAGAGCCAATTTGTTGCCCACGGCGTTGAAAAGTGCAGACATCGCGAAGGGGAACAGACCGTCGAACGTGGCGACGACGAGACCGGTGAATCGCAAGCTTATGAACCAAGACCGTGGGAGAGTATACGAACGAGGTGGTTGAATCGATCGCCATAGTAGATCCAAAACAGTCGGTTTCTGACGGCGGCGTGGGAGAAGAAGCTGCAGATCAAGACGAACCAGCGAAGAATGTTACTGTTGAAATTGCCAGCAGCTTGATGAACCGCTGCTTGGTCGCGGAAATTACGCCGGAATTCAACAGTACCATGAAGACTCCCGCTGGGCCAAGGGATACAATGAAGCCGAGAACAATCCACAGGGCGAGTGGAGGTTGGTACGCGGCAGAGACCATTGGTGTTCCCGGGACTGTGCCGGGTCTGGGGTGGCGTCGAGTGGGTGGTCGAAACAAACTTGAAAGTGTTGACCAGGGCGCCGGTGCTGAGGACGCGGTGGAAGGTGCTGCGAGCCGCATGCAGGTTACCTTGAAGGTGGGAAGTGAGGGCTAGAAGGGGAGAGAACTTGAGCGAGCCAGGTGGTGGTTTGAGGTAAGATGTTGTTGCGACTTGCGAGAGGCCGCTGACAATTCTCGAGTAGCTTTGATCGTGAGACTGAGACTCTTTCCAGAACTTCAAAGAAGTCGCATCTGTAAGTTTGCAACAGTATACTATCCTATCCTATCCTCGGTTGTGGTGGTGGAACAGGACCAGCGCGTCAATCTGACTCAATCATCATCAATTCATCATGCCCCCAGTCGTTGCAGAACAAACGGAGATCATCGCCATCATGGCACAAGCCGTTGATCGATCGCATCATGATATACAAGTTTCAGGCCGCCTCATGACAATGCGCTCTCGCAATCGAAGGATCCTGCCTGGAGTACCATCCTTACTCTGCTTTCCCTCAAATTTCTCTCGTATGAAAAATGACAAGCTGGGCTAAAAGCAAGACAACCGCCAACTAATCCTCGCCCAGTGTCGCAATGCACTGGAGTCTGGCAGATCTGTCAAAACGAACGATGATCACCTGCTGCTGCCAGCTGCTCGCAGTAATATCAATACCTCCTTCCCGCTATAGTATGCGTAGTACTTACATATCGTGATTAATCGCCTTGAGTTCTTCCCGTCTAGGTTCTTGAATATTTGAATGCTCACCGCCATGAGCACCCTCGGGATCTCTTTCTGATAAACGCACGTTGCCCTACGTTGCCGCGTTAGCCGGCCGGTTGCTTGGGCCCCAAACTGCCCAAATGTCAAGTTCAAACCGTTGAAGTGGTTTCGCTGTCAGATAAAAAAGAAAAGCTGCCCGTTCCTGGTGCACAGTGCGCTTATAATCTTGTTCTGACGGACATAATGGACTTTAGCCTTGATCCCCGCTTCACTTGCACGACTTCGACCACGCAGGACTCCTTATGTCTCCGTACTACGGCCCCGTTGGCGAGTCTGAAGCCACAATTCAGTACGAACGTAACTTTGTCAGTCTTTTGGATACTACACTCGGCTTTTCTTTCGACATCAAAGTCTAGATTGCAGGGGATGTTATAGCTGGTACTGGCTATGGGATACAGCTGGTGCTCTACTTCAATTGCGCTCGCTTTCTTTGGAGGAGGAGAACGTATGGGATGCAGCTCATGTTTCTCTTGGCCTACATGACCTGCATGCTCCTCATCGAAAGCCTTTTCGTTGCTGTGCAGGCGCGAACTGTCCAATTTGTCTATATCGACAATCGCAACTATCCGGGAGGACCATGGCAATTTTTCCTTGACTCGCAGACCGCCGCCGTCGACATCATTTTCTACGCGACGCTCTTTCTCCTCACCTTCCTCTCTGACCTCCTAGTCGTGAGTTACGAGTACGACATACATGTTGGTAACAGCTGACCCTAGTACGCACAGTTATGGCGATGCTACGTTATCTGGTCTGCGTCTGGGCGAAAAAGTGTTGCATTGGCTGTTATCGCCTTCCCTTCGATCATTCTACTCGCTTCCTTCGGTGAGTGATTCCTCCACTGGCCGAAGCACGGCTCCTCATGTGGAGCAGCCATGGGCACTCTGTGGACGCTCGAATCCTCGCAACCTAATCTTTCCATGTATTCAAAGGAACCCTTGGCTTACGGAAGCTCTTACTATGCTCTTTCTCTTGGCGCAAATGTCATTCTTACTCTGCTCATTATCGGCCGTCTGGTCGCCTATCGACGCTCTCTCCTCGAACACTTCCCCGAGGATCTCGCTAACCACTACATCTCTCTCGCGACCATCATCATCGAGTCAGCTGCACTCTATAGCGTATTCTCTCTACTATTCCTTATCACCTACGCTATCAATAACCCCACAAATCAAGTCTGGCTGGGTGTAGCTTCCGACTGCCAGGTATGCTGTTTTCATTCTATCCGACGTGACAACAGTCTAAACGCCCTGAACCAAGCAAATCGCGAACCTCCTGATCGTCTACCGCGTCGCGGAAGGGAGCGCATGGCAGGCAGGCACGCTTTCAACACCAGAACTCGTCCATTTCAGGAGTCGTAGCGGGCTGGGTACACGACAAATGTCGACGTCGATGGGCGGCGGTGCAACTAGTTTACACATTACCGCACCGCCAGAATCTACGGAGGGGTCTCTGAGCGCGAGCCCCGGGTCCAAGGAGGGCGAGTCCGGGGCGGTGTAAAACAGTCAAACGAGGGCTGTATTGTCACATGTATGCAGACTTGCTGTAATTCGACTTTATTCTGTTCGATCTACACGCGCCCGACGCGTCACTGTTATCTGAAAAAGGAAAAAGAACGAAAGAAGCTGCGCGTAACGCTTTCCGGATACTCTTGGGGACAGGAAATACTAATTTTCGGGTGCACTATGGAATCAGTGGTAATTGAAGTGGGGCCTGGTCTGAGTCACATCGTTCTTGAATTGCCTTCAAACTTTGGCAACCTTGAGCGCGTTGAACGCATGACCGATACGAGCAAGTTCGCGCCGCGCGGGCGATGAGTTTCACGTTTCGATTATGTGCGCATATCGTCATAGGTGCGGCTGATGGTGATTTTCACTTACGACTTACTTGAGGTGGAAAGAGAACGAGGCGCACGAAATTACATGAATAAAGCCCCGTGCAGTATGTAACAATTTGGAGCTGGGAAACTGCAGGGATTGACTTCAATGGCGCGTTCACGTCTCGGGTGCAAAACCACAGCACTGGTCGCTCACGATGGCGTGCTCTCGTAGGGATTGGGTGCCGTCGAACTGGCCAGATCGAATAATTAGCCATGCGCAGCGCTGGCGGAGAAGGACGGAGATGGTCGACATTCAATGATGCACAACTCCGAGTTGTACGCAAGCATAGCAAAGATAAGGTGTACTTACGCCGTAAGCTGCCATAATGAACACCTTTGACCGGCTAGTCCGAAAAAACGGGTTATGCTTGAACGATAAACAAAGGAAGATAGCTAGGTGAGGTGATTCCAAGTCGAACAAATGTCATGTGCCCAATGTTCAATATTGCGTTCAATTCCTGGTTATGCAGAGCGCCATCCTTGATCGCGTGCGAATGAAGCATCTATCTATAAGAAGCCAATGGATCAAAGAGAATTTCAGAAGCTAGAATTTCGCAACATACCAGGACCTGAGTGTTGCGAGCCGCTTGTCAGTTCGCGCATTTGAAGGAAGGAAGAGAGTGTCAGAGGCACTCGCGTATGAGCAATGACCAACCGATGCTGTCCGAAGCCATCAGGTTCTTGAGTAGAAGGCAGTAGGGGCCCAACGATCGAGATATTGAAAATAGACATCACCCGCCTTCCAACCGACGTTCGATACCAGCGTAAGCGCTCGCCGACCATTTGAGTCCATGAACACTGACCTCGGGTTGGACAAAACAGCAATCAGGAGAAACGCGGCATGAGGTGTTTGCGCTTGGAAAAGTATATAACATCATGGTCGATCTGAAACTTGTAGACTTGTACTGAATCATATCAGCATGGCTGGCTCATGGAAGAGACAAGCAAGTTGATTTGGATGTACGATCATGATCGGTGCGAAGAAGCGTGGAGAACAATCTAAACTGTCGTGGCAGCAGCAACGGCGATCTGGCGAGAAGTGAGAAAAGCGGAGGCACTGAGAACTAGATTGCCCAAATCAAAATTCGGCTTGGGAAGTCACAGAATCGCGCGGCGGTGGAGAGCAACGGTGTGCGCCGCGCTTCATTCTCCATTCCATTGCCACCATCAGGATTATAGACATGAGGCGCAATGGAACGGTCGTGCCACCGGCCATTCTCGGTCATCCTGCCTTCGTGGATATGGCCGCAGAAGTAGTTCGAATCCTGTGAATGTATTGTTTGCACTCTGGACCTTCGGCTCCACCCGGGAGTCGTAGTATACTTCGTCACTACGTAGGATGTGGATCTACGTCATTTGATGGGGAATGTTCGTCAGATGCCTGAGCAAGTTCGTCAGATCAACGATAAGCGAGCGAAAGCTCGTAGGATGTGATGGTATGCATCAAAAACCATGCAAGTTCGTGAGGTCACTGCGCAAGTTCGTCGCAAGCCCAAATTTGGTTAGCCATCAATGTTCAACAGATCGCCGAGGTACGAGATCAAATTGTTGAAGAGTCTGGCCACACTCACTGTGGATACAGAGGCTAACCGCCCATTCACAGTGGATACAGAGTTCGCCCATTCACAGCCGAAACCGGGGGCAAGTTTCACAAACCTAACAGTGCCTCTAACCGCCAACGCAAGGCTGAATCTGAATGATTTATTAAGGCTACAAACTCGGCCTGATCAACTATCAAACCTCCATCAGATACTAAGTGTGATCGGCGTAGAACTGGCTTGTAACCGCCTTCGTGAATGCATGCTACGAACTTGCACACTGACAATTCCAAATTCGGTATGTGACGAGCTTGCTTCACTAACTGACGAACTTGACATATCAAATGACGAAGATCCACATCCTACGTAGTGACGAAGTATGCGCGGACTCTCCACCCGGGGTGTACGTGGTGGATTGCTGTCAGCCAAGACTAAATAGGATCGACGAGATGTGGCGCGAACGAAGGGAAGGAAGGAAATACGATGTGATGCGATGTGACAGTGGAAAGGGCAGGTTGCAGTGCGCAAGTGGCTGAGTCTACTTCCACAGCAATTACAAGTCGGCCAAGGCTGTGGCTTTTGAGGGCCGAAGACAGGTGTTATAAAGGCAATGCAACCTTTCCCAGGAGTGGACCGCGGCGCCATCCGAAAAGCAGAACTTAGTCTCAAGAGAACCATGACGACCTAAAATAAGCCCTGAGAAGACATGAGTAGATCGATGCAAAAAGGTACAATACAAACGCTGACAGAGAAGTCCGTCCCGACTTCGGCCGTCAACCTTCTTTGGGTTCACAAGAAAGAGCGTGAAATGGCAGAATGGCAGGGAGAAGCAGAGGTCGGGTGAAAATTGCCGTGGCCGGCGGGCTGCGGGCAGAGTTATCGTTCTTTCATTACTTGACCGTTCCTCACGAAGATAAGTACGCGTTCTTAGCAGGACCACGGTACAATCCTTTCGCGGTAATACGGCGCGTAGTCTGGCGATACCAGAGAACTTTGCGTTTCGTTATGCGGTCCAGCGTGGACGTCGACGTTGCGTTGTTATCTGTCTTACGTCGTGAGCTCTTATTCCAAAAGCCGCAGAAAGCACCGCTCTTGGGCCCATTTCGAAATACAGTAGAAGCATCCATCAGCATTGCACACTCGGTCGACTCCGCCAGCGAAGCGATAGCAACCTTGTTGCTGAACGCGGATGCTCAGGCTCTCACCATCACCCGTGAGGGCGCAGAAACGCCTTCCGGCCGCCTCGGCCAACGATCTTCCCTGGAGCCAAGAGTTCCTGAGTGATGGTAAGAAGTAGCGGCGTGTCGGGGCAGAACCTACCGTGCCAGTGGTGGACTAACTTGTCTTTCATGGCCTGGCCACTCGAACTCCTTCTGGTTCCTGGGGAAGCTACGTGGTTCCCGTAGGACCACAGTAGACCATCGCGCCCTCTCTTCGCGGTAATGAACCATTCATGCCGTGAGACGACTGCGCCCGGTGTCGGAGTCTTCAACCTCGGGTCAGCGCTAATTCAAATCTGATCAACAAAACAGCCCGGAGGTAAACACCGTCGGGAAGAACGCATAAGTAGATTGCGGGATTGCTTATCTACATGAATTTTGCAGAATCCTTCCTCGTCGGAGGCAAGCGGCACGATACTCTATTCCCAGCAAAGGCCGAGCCCGGAGTCCGGGCGCGAAGGCTCTCACAGTGACCAGGATCACCTCGACTCCATACTCTTAGGCGTCGGGGAGCATCGTTGCGCAGGCGAACCGTACCAGAGATTGTGGCGTCGCATCTAGCAATTCTGTATAGCCACTGTAAGTGTACTATAGGCAGCTGTCTCAGTAGATCTGTCCACGACACCGAAGTTGAAGATTAAGCGAGGCAGGGAAGGGCAGGAGAGGGCAGGGACAGATAAGCGCGCCGTCTGGATCCTTGTCACGGTAATGAGCTTGTCCTCAGTGCCTTGAGAACGCCGGATGAGTGGCGGGTTGGCGGTGTCACTATCAAGTATAGTACTTCGTTGATGACCGGTGTCAATGATGGGTCGGTGCATCTCTTGTTAGGCAGGTAGTATGTAGTTGATGGCTGGGAGAAGAATCTGGTTCTTGACTAGTATATCGGTTTAGTACACCCGCTTGTCATATGCAAAAATATTCTGTTCTTGCGCGGGAGAGCAGGGTTCGACTCCCTGGTCGAGAGTAATTTTTTTTTCTCGTTTTCGATAAGCGGGACCGTGCCGTGTAATCTACCTACCTACCTACCTACCGATGTATCGCAAACATTGAACGTTTGAACTCCGAGTCGCATTCGATTTCAAAGGATTCACGCGCACGGAGGACCCTGCGAATAGTATAAAGGGTCAGCGCCGGCTCCGGACAAGAATACCCCCCTAGCACCTGTATGTTAGCGGCCGTCCGGACAAGAAATTGGGGATCTGGCGGGAATGCTGGAGCCGTCTTCCGGACAAGATCTGACTAGGACGAAGAGCTTATCAAACAAAGGTTCTCTGGCGCAGTTGCATTGTGTTCCTCCGGGTCTGCTGGGCGGTTGAGAGTAGTCTAGCGTTCGATCCCTAGTCCTGTTCTTTTAATTTGCATTTTTTTCGCTATCTGAAACACGCGATACTGCGGCCCGCCTTTTTTTGATCGCTGACTCGTACGCTGTCCGCTGTTGTCGCCCCGCATGAAAGACCGCTCGCGCACACCCGATCTCGAGAAACCATACATTCCCGCAGATTGGATCGGTAAGAACAAGATATATTCGGGCAAACTACCTGTCGAGGTCACAACTATCAGAGGACGTTGAGTCGGAGGTGGATTAGAATATTTTTTGTGAATTCGTGGCTTCGGGCGATTTTTCCGCGTGAAAAGAGGCCTAAATTTGCGAAAAAAAATCGGTTTTTTGGAGGCTACCGTCCGTCCGGACAAGAATCCTGGCCTCCGGGCAGAAACCCTTCCGGACAGAACCCGGCAATCGGGGGTTTCCGGGCACTAGCCTTTTGTACTATTCGCAGGGGTCCTGCGCACGGCCGAGTCAGATGATGCACTGATACATCACGTCGCTTTCCCTGCAATGACCACTGCAGCAGACCTCCATTGGTGACGCGGTGTCTCTAACGGTGTTCCAAGCTTCTTCCTGCCGAGACTACACTGCGGTCTTGTGCGCTCTCAAGTCTGATTTACCTAACACGAACGCGCAAACCCTGGCTGGGCTCAATCTGGAGGAAAAACTCGAAAGGAAGTGACTGGGTTCCAAGGCCATTCATTCGCGGGCTTTGAAAACTTCTGCAACTTCAAGTTGAAGCAGTGCGACCGGCAGCATGAACCTCCGGCTTCTCGACGCGGGTTCAGACATTTAATACTTCGCATGGATGTGCGCATCCCCTCGAACATTTTACTCACGAGCTCGAGATCTCGACGTGGAACAGCTGACCACTGCGCTTCTCGGTGACGACGATCTACAATCTGTCCGGTCATTCTTTGACTGGACTTTCGCATACCTTGTTTCTCAGTTGAAGGGACCGCCGACGGCTACGCGCGCAGGACTTCTCTCTACTTCTCTGTTGGTCTATCTCAGGTGCGCCACAAGGAATGATTGGCGACGAATACTTGTACGTTTTTCGCTCACAGGATGTCATACCCGTACGTCGTCGAAATTCCTTCGCGAACTTGACGTAGACGCCAGTACATACGACACTGAGGTTCTCTGTTCTATGCGACCTTCAGCCGACGTAATTTTCAGACTGCTTTACTTGGTTCTCAGGCGCGCTGAACCCACCGCCGACCAAAGCCGACGGTCACTGCTGAACACCATCCCGCTGCCGAGCCTCGCTTATCTACGCTCCACCAGGAAATCGTCGGGGACTGTATCCGGTTGTGCACTTGTACCTTTTCGGGCACTATTTTTCCTTGATATCTGCAACCAAAAGATTGGCTTTTTGCAATACAAAACGATAACGCCGGTGGCTTGTTCTACCAATCCCACGGGCGGGACCTAACCCAATCCCGCCTTGGCCACGTGAGTCGTGCACTTCAGCTATTCATCATGCGACCTATATTGCCGTCCCGCAGCGTCACAAGTCTTACGCGAATTCTCTATGTAATTGAAATTCCACGAAGAGGACACGGACGCGAAGTTTGTTCTCGGGGTCCTCCAGGCGCGCTCACCTTCTTGCCGTCGGACGCGCTCCACCGACGTCACTCATGACGCCGGTCATTTCTCTGAAATCTATACAGCCTTCCTTCCTTCCCCATCTCGATTCTCGATTTCATCTCCTTTCCCTCAAGCGCGCTCCTTTCCCTTCCCTTCCCTTCCCGCCCTACCAACCCCTAACATCCTCCTTCCCTCATCTCTCGTCACTCGCTCCTCCATTCAACGTCTCAAGCGCTCTATCGTCAACGTTAGCTCGACGCGACTCCACACATCACGCATCTCCCACCGCGCCGCGCGCGCTAACCCACCACACACCGCACTCCAAATAAATCCCCGTCCGTCGCCGGCGCGTCCCCACGATCAACTCCACTCCCTCCTGAACTGAATCTTCGCTTCGCTTCGATCGATCAAACAAACAAATGAATTCGAATTGCTGTGGCACGGCTCTACGAAAAAACGTAAAACGTAAATCACACTCTAATCCAAGTGCGCGTCGTTGAACGTCTATTAGGTAGGTAGGTCAACATATGGAGCTGGAGCTGATGATGCATTGGCTTGCTATCTACCCGTAAGCAAGCAAGCAGGCAAGTATGTATGTATGTATGTGCGTACGTACGTATCTCTCGCGTCCGTCGTAGCTTGGAATATAATGATATGATATGATATGATATGATATGAGGCGTATGCATCGCGCGGGCGGGCGTCGTGTATACCCCGACCCGGCGCGAGCCAGGGAGATGAACGTGTGCGTGCGTGCGTGTATCGTGCGTGTATATATTGGCAATGGAAGGAAGGAAGGAGAACTCGTACTCTATATTCGTATCCGATTCGTATCCGTATCGTACACCGCCGCCCTCCGCCTCCGTCTCGTTCGTCTTCGTCTTCGTCGACGCCGGCGCCACATTGGGATACGGATCGAGGGAGGGGGGAATTCGAGATTGCAGGTGAGAGACACCGATCATGGGTGGGTGAGATTGTAGATGGAGATGGAGATGGAGATGTGAAAATGTAGATTGCGTGTGAGAAAAAAACCCCATGAGCGGAGTGGGAGTGGGAATCAATGGATGGTGGGTGGGTGTACAAATGTAGATGTAGATGTAGATGGATGTTGCGCCGGGAATCAAGTGTAGAGAAGAGAGAAAAAGAAAAAGAAGAAAAAGGAAGAGAAAAGAAAAGAAAGAAAAGATAGGGATAAGATAACCACTCTGCCGGCGTGGGGGTGGTGGCGGTGGCGATGGCGGTGGTGGTGGTACAACAAGCCGACAAACATATACACAAGAACGAAAAGCAGCAGCAGCGGCAGCAGATGTATAGTGAGAGAGAACAGGAACAGGCAGGCCATATATGTGTGTGTGTGGGGGGGTGGCAGCGCTCGAATCGTTCGTTCGTTATCAGTCGTCGTCGTCGTCGTCGTCGTCGTCGTCGTAGCGCCCCTTTTGTGGTATGGTATACATACTCCGAATCCGAACCGTGCGCGTCCGTTCGCAGCTTTTCGCAATGGCAGTCGCCTGCCCATCTATCGTATCGTCTTTTTTCTTTTCAGCTCCGTTCTCCCGATCTCACACCTCACACCTTCACCCCTGCGCCCCCTGCCCCTGCACCCGCCCGCGAAACACCACTGCTTCAAAAACGCCTTATACAGCCTCGACGACGCGTCGCGCCACCGGCGGGCTCACCCTCCCCTCTCCTCCTCCTCCTCTTCCTCGCTCTCCCCCTGGGGCGACGAGGAGGAATCAGGCGGCGAAGGCGGGAGCGGCGTGCCCACCGCGGTGTAAAAGGCCTTGAGCCCGCTGCAGCCGCAGCGTCGGGCATGAGCGGAGTCGTGATGAGCGGGCTCGTGGGGGGCGTGTCGACCTCGGCCTCTGCTTCTACTTCTGCTTCCATGATCTCTTCGACGGGCGCGGCGGACGAGCAGACGGAGGACGCGTCGTCGTCTTCTTCTTCTCCGTCTTCTTCTCTTCCTACCGCGGGTTCGGGGCAGGGGCAGGGCTGTCGCAGTCGATGCAGCGGGCGCGGGAATGGGAACGGGCGCAGAGGCAGGGGCAGAGAGCGCGGGCGAGGGCGCGGACGACGCCCCCACGGCCAATACACCGCCGTCGCCGTCGCCGTCGTCGGCGCACCAGGCGCCGCGTAATTCCTCAACTGCAGCCGATCCAACCGCGCCGCGAGCGCCTGCGCGTGCGCCGTGCGGTGCGCGGACGGGGGCGGCGTGTTCGTCCCCGTCTTCGTGTGCGGGTTCGGGTTCGTGCTGGGTTTGTGCGTTGACGAGGCGGGGGCGGGGGAGGAGGAAGGGGAAGGGAGAAATACGACGGCTGGGGGTGTGAGGCAGCGGGGGACGCGGGCGCGGGGGACGCGGAGGTGGGGAGGGGATGACGTTCGTCGCGGGCGCGGGCATTGACACGGGCACGGGCGTTGGTAGAGGGTCTGCGATAGCGCGCGAGGGCGGTGGGGACGGCGTCGCTGCGCAACACGAACGCGTGAGTTCAGATTCGAAAGAACAGGGAGAGAAAAAGAAGACTCACGGCTGGCGTTGTCGTCCTCCACGAGCTTGAACCCAAGGACGTAATTCCTCCCGTCGTTGTTGTCCACCACTCCCCGGGCCCGCCCCCGCCGGGCCCGTGCCGAGCCAGGTCCGGCTCTCCCCATCCACTAACGGTGCATCTGCGTAAAAAAAATCAGATCAGCGGCGCAAGAGAGCGAAGGGGCTAAGAAACGCACTCCACACATACGGCGCGACAGCGCCCCTATCGACCCAAGGCATCCACACGCGCGCAACGAGCTCGAGCCGGCGGCCCTGCAGGCCCCGCGCAGGCGCAGGCGCCGCAGCGTAGTCCGTGAGCCTAATATCCCACGCAAAGCAATCCCAGCCAGGGCCGGGCTCTGCATCCTCCTCCCCCGACTCCGAGTCCCGCGAAGAGGAGACCCAGTGCGCGCCGACCTCGGAGGTGGTGGCCCAGCCGTCGAGCGTGAAGCGCACGAAGACGTGCTTCTCGAAGGCGGCGTTGCGCGCGAGGAGCGTGCCGTGCAGCGTCGTCTCGCCCGCGGTGGAGGTGGGCGAGAAGGAGAGGGAGACGGAGCGCAGGAGATCATGCTGTCGCGGGCGGGCGGGCGCGCGCCGACGTCGGGCGCGTCGAGGGCGTAGCGCCGCGGCTTTGTTTGCGCTTGCTGTGACTGCTGCTGCTGCTGTGGGGGCGGAGGCCGAGGGGCTGGCGAGGCGGGGTGCCCGAGGCTCGCGAGCGCCAGCGCATGCCGACGCCGGCATCGCGGTCTGTCTCGTCTCGGTCTCGGTGTCGTCGGCGCCGGGGACGACAGAGCCGAGGGAAAACGGCGGCGGGCGCCGCGGCGCGGAGAGCAGCACGGTCTCAAGCCCTCAGAAGGAGCAGG
>QVIE01002435.1:0-49566 GCA_013387415.1 Panellus pusillus | reverse complement strand
AACGCATCAATTTTATGCACATGAAGATGCACGCGAAACGAGTCGCAGACCGCGTTGGCGTTTTTCGTACCTCTTTTCTACACGCTTTCTCTTCCACACGACGCGCATGTTTTCAAAATTTCACCTTCGCCTTTCAAATTTCTTTCACGTAGCCAACATGAAGTCCTTCCACTCGTTGCCTGTGCTCTTCTTGGTGTCGTGCTGGCCCGTCCCACAGTAACGCACATCAAGCGCCTTTCTGGAGACACCGGTACACAGCTGAAGTCCCTGAGGACTGAGAGCAATCCCACTGATATTTTGACTTACAGCAAATGATATGGAGGACATCATTTCGGGTTCTGCGTCCTGCCAGGATGTAGCAGTTATTTTTGCGCGGGCACATTCGATTCCGGGTACGTGTTGCTACAGTCCCCTGATTGAAATACTGATTTTTGTCCTGCTATCAGTAATATTGGAGTTTGGATCGGACCCCAGTTCCAGGCAGCGCTGCAAAGTCAGATTAAGTCGCTCGCTTTCCAGGGCGTTGACGCGTCCGCCTACCCTGCGACACTTGATACGTACCTCGCGGAGGGCGGCAGCAATGATGGAGCACAGAATCTCGCGAACACGGTTTCCGCGTACGTAACGCGTGCCCCAGTTCGACGGTGATCGTTAGCGGATGGAGGTCAGTAACTCAGCTGTTTCCCAATCTCGCGAGGTTGAGTTGCCCCATCATCCCAGCCAAGGTGCCCTGGTCGCACACAAAGGCATCAATCTCCTCGCACCAAGCATTCAGCAGAACGTCGCCGCGCTCGTCGTCTTCGGCGACCCGAACAGACTTTTCACCAACGCCACGATCCCAGTGTCGGTCGCCTCACACAGCGAGTGTTTCACCGGCACGGTCCTCGACCCCCTCTGCGCGGATCTCGCCGCCGACTTCAAGTTCCCCACTTCTCTGTCGGATATCACCGGCCCCTTCTCCCAACTGCCCGACCTGGTCACCGGCACCACCGAGATTGCCTCTGCCGCAGAACTCGTCACAGAGTTCCCAGGGAGCTTTACGACGCACGGTCGGCGTTCGAGGCGGCATTGACGAATACGAACGAGATGCAGCGCCTACTCCTTACGCCACAGCACTTCATGTATGGGAACAACGGCCAGACGACGACGGCGGCTGATTTTGTTGCGGGTCTTGACGGCGTCGCAGGGAAATAAGAGCTGAAGAATTATTGTTCGTTGAAATTTTATACCTGATGAAACCTTTACATATCATCCCCTTCCACGGAGTTGTCAACGAGTTGAGTCAAAGGGTATTGTCCAAGTCAGTTTTTTGATACTTGTTCGTCAGTCGTGCGGGAGTCTGGTCCCGAGACTACATCGTTTGAAGGCTGAAATGCCTCTCTGAGATTAAACGAGATCAGGCTATGTAGGGTACACTTGGGGCACGCGACGATATACGGCTACAAACTCACAGGATACACGTTGAAATTGTAAAAAAAAAAACCTGCCTTCAGGCCTTCTTCGCATGGCCAAGCCCGCTGATTTTCCACGCAAGCAAACCGTTCACGAACGGCATCTTGAACAACATCCACATCGCCGTGACGCGGAAATATGGGATCCAGCCGTTCCTCCCTTCTCAAACTCCGTCATACCTTCGACCATATCGATGACCTCCCGGGCGACAGCGCGGCGACGCTTTGAATACTCATCCAAAATTTCCACCGCATCACGACAAGTCGTGGTGTCCTTCCCCTTGCCGAGGCCGAGGCTTGCATTGCGATGCGCCTCAATGGCGAGCGCGAGCTCGCAACCATCGCAGATTCCGACGTTCATCCCCTGCCCACCCGCTGGCCCGTGCTTGTGCGCCGCGTCGCCGACGAGCAGGATGTATGCCCCGCCCTCGGCGCGCTGCACGTAGCGGTCGGCGAGCGCAGGCCGTGTGCGGTACCGCGAGCTCTCCAGCACTTTTTCGATCTTCGGACGTCATGCAACGTCGAGTGCGAGCCTGGGCCCCGGGCGTCTAAGATGGCTTGCAGGTAGGGTGCATCTGGGGCGGGCGGTGGGGTGTCGGGCACTCCGATGTATATGCGGAGGAGGTTACCGTCGGCGGACGGGGACAAGTCTCGCATTGGGGCGGTCAGTACGACCCCGCCCGCGCCTACCACCATCTGAAGACGATCCATGGGATGTTCGCTGGTTGAGGTGACGAGAGCAAAACGTCTGCGACCACGAAGGAAATGTCATCCGACCCGGACCAGCTTCCTTATTCGTATACGGATTGAGGAACTGTATCCCTGCAAGCGACCGGACGAGGGATTTGGAGCCGTCGGCCGCAACAACGTATCGCGCCGTCAGCACTTCGCCCGTATCAAATCGCAGCTCGTATTTCGAGCCATCGGCCACCTCCTTAACATCGGAAACGCGTTTGTTCCAATGGACTTTGTTTCCGCTGCTGTTCAGGAACTCCCGCATCCGTTGCTCCACCCTGTGTTGCGGAATGAGCAGAGAGAAGGCGTATTTTGTGTACGCTGCGATTTCCGTCATACGCAAGCGGAAGATAATCCTCTCCTGCAGGTCAAGAGCCGTTATTGTCTCGGACTGGATCCCTGCAGCTACGATGTCTGTAGGTAGTTGAGGATCTATGGACCCGAGGGCCTGTGTTGTGTTGATAAGCGGTCGATGTAGACGCAATAGAAGCTGACCTCAAGCGAATTTGCTTGCATGAGCACTGAGCGCGAGCTGTTATGTCCCTCGGCGAGAGCATCGACCAGAACGAATGGGATCTGACGCGCCGCAAGACCTAGAGCACACGCGAGACCGCTGGCGCCGGCACCGACTATGCATACCTCCGTACATGCGGGCAAGGGAATCATCATGGGAGTCGAGATGAGTGCTGACAGGCCTGGTCTGTACTCACTTCATAGGACCCCACGGGTGCTACATCCACATCAAGATCTGCCCTGTAGACGGATCCGGGTTAACGGCAAATGCCACGGCACATAGCACAATTCAGAACTTGAACTTGAAGGTGGTGACAGCAGTTTGTCACGAGGAGATGCTGAACCCGTGTATCGTCGCCGACGGTCTTCGACTTGAGAGAGTCTCGGGCTGGCCGTGATCGCGTTGCTGCATTACCTTTATTCCTCTTGTGTATCATAGCCAGGCTGCGCACGACAGAACGACTCGGCGTTATTCAAGTACCAGAGAGCGAGCTCAGCCCACTGGCCGGTCCGTATACTTGTGGTATAGTAGTTGAAGCAAGCTTGGTGAGTCGAAGGAGGCATGTGCAGTCAAACTTAGATCGGATTCCGGACAACGGCTCTCCCTGAGAATGTTGAATTCGAAGAGACCATGATGGAATACATGAGAAGGGGATAGAGCGGTATGACGCTCATCTCTTGTCCCGTCTCCCCGTTTCCCGTCTTTTATATTTACCTGGATCAAGTTCGCATCAGTGCCTACCGTAGTATATGTGTCAGACATCTCAAGAGTCAAGGAAAAGCCGGATGTCTCGGAGCACAAAGACACAGACGCAGGCCGATATCCTGCTCACTGTGTGTGGCAGAAAAGACAATCGCAGTTGTGGTTGAGAAAAGAGATCAATTTCAAAGCCGGTGACCCCCTCTTAGTGGAGGTTACGGAACGTCGAGGGTCTGTCAAGAGAGACTACGGTGACCCCGGCCCAAGACTATTTACCGAAGCCGGGATGGGTTGGCCTCAGCATCCACCGTGACCACAATCTCGAACTCAGCTGGACATGGCACCCCTCGGGAAGGCTATAAACGTCGCTCTCGATGACTCTGCAAATCCCGGGGAGGGCATCAAGGTGTTTCGCGGGAACGTCGATCCGGAGTGGGCTGTGGACAGTAAGTGCATACGTCCGTCCGCTCTCGCGTCCCCATTTCGTTAATGAGCGTTATAGTGTTCCGAACGGTGGTTCGTTCTCTTCCCTGCATCCCGAATTTCGTTCACATGAATGACTCGGAGCGCCGACAGGATACGTGCTAGCGCTCGCCCTCGAGGCGTGCATCCAACACCAGGCGTCCACGCCGCACCCCGATCCTATACACGTCACATGCCACTATCTGCAGTCTACGTCCGTGGCGCCTTCGAGGCCGCGTGCGGACGCTGAAGCGCGGGCGGGGGTTCACGAACGTCCTCGCGGACCTCGTTCAACAGGTGGGTAGTACTACGCACCAACCTCCGTTTCCAATCAATTGCATGAATCTCATCCCAAGCTGACTCTCATTATGTAGGACAGGACGAGGATCACCACGCACATGATATTCGGCTCCCTCGAGCCCCCGAGCGAGGGCACCCCCTCGTACACCCTGCGCCCGCCCTCGCCCTACGCGCGGCGCCTCCCGCTGCACGTGCACCCCGCGCGCGCCGCCGCGACGCGCATGGTCCGGCCCTGGGGGTTCAAAGCGCACGTCAAGTGGGCGCGCGACCCGTGCCTGCGCGCGCAAAACCTCCCAGAGCACCCCTCGCGCCGCGTGGGTGCGGATAAGGAGAAGGAGAAGGAGAGGGTGGGCGGCGGGGGCCTGGTGTGGGGCGCGTGGTTCCAGCTGCTGGGGGCGGGCGAGCAGGTCACGCCTGCGTCTGTGGCGTTCCTCGCGGACACGTTCGTCAACCTGCCGGCGCTCCTCCCGCGGAGCGAGCGCGGGGGGCTCGTGCCGTCGGAAACGCGAGTTTTTTTCTGCGTTTCTTCTTTTTTGCGAGCGCTGATCATGACGGACGGACATTATGCAGGTGGTTCCCGACGATGACCCTCGCCCTCGAATTCAAAGCGCGCATACCCCCGCCCTCGTCGCCGCACCACTCGCCGCGGACGGTGGGGCTCTACTCGACGGGCACCTTCCTCGGCGCGCCGCAGGGGCGGCACGACGCGTACCTCGAGGTGTGGACCGCGCCGTCTGACATCGGCGCGGGCGTGGAGCCTGAGCGCGGGTGGCGCGAGAAGCAGATCTGCGTGGCGACGGCGACGCAGATGGCGCTGAGCCTCCCGATGGAGGTGAATGCGAGCAGGGCGAGGTACGATTCGGATGATCATGATGCGGGGCCGAAGCCGAAGCCGAAGCTGTGAGGAGGTCGGCTCAACAGTGGGCCGGGTACTTCTTGTAAGTTGTAAGTTGTATGTAGATGTGAGCACGTAGGACATCTTGAGAAATCCGGACGGGATTGATTACATTGCATGCAGGATTACATTGTTTATTCTGCAAGTACATACCTGTTCTATTCTATTCCATGCGCACATCCCTGCCCGCCTCCGCCTCTACCAGGTTCACCTCACCCTTACCCTCGCCCTCGCCCCATTAGCCTCCCCGCCAGCCTCGCCCTCACGACCGGGCACAGGCATGGGCATAGGCGGCAAAAGCACCGCGAACGTGAGATAGCTCGTGTGCCCGCGCACCTCCGCGATCGCCTTCGACACCGACACCGACACGCTCGTCTTCTGCTCCTGCTGAGGGGGCGGGGGGCAAGCGCAGAGGAGGAGGAGATCATCTCGTCGTCGATCTTGAGCTTCTTGATGTCCTCGCCCTCCTTTGGCCCGGCTGCGCCTCCGGCAGCGAGTCGCGCTTGCGCTTCGCCCCGTGCCCCTCCCTTCTCCCGTCCTCTTCGCTGTCGTGGTTATGGTCATGGTCATGGTCATGGTTGGCGTCCCCCCGGTCCGGTGCCGCGCAGCGATCTGCTTCAGCCGCTTCACCTCCCTTACCTCCTCGCCCCTCTTCAGCTTCTCTTCCACCTCGCCGATTGGTGTGAGGACGGGCGCGGGGAGACGTCGTGCGGCCGGATGAGGGTCTCGTACATCGTTATATCTGTGCTTTTTTTGCGTCGGTCATTCGTTCGTTCGTTCATTCATTCGTTCGGAGGAAGTGAAGAAGGAGAGAAGGCAGGGGACGGAAAGACGGAAAGACGCACCGACGAACCCCGCGTCGTTCAGCGCGCTGACGGTGCGCAGGACCTGCTCCATGCAGGGGCTGAAGCAGCATATGCGCGTCGTGCGGTCCTTGCGCAGCGCGCGCTGCGCGTGCTCGACGGCGTCCCAGGGCGCGGGGAGGTCGAGGAATACTGTGTAGTGTAAAGTCGCAAAAAAAATTGAGCGAGAGGGTGATGGGGAGACCCGCCTGAATCCGCTGCGTCGACTACGGTGAAGCCGTCCTTGCACACGTTCTGGTGGGTGAGGGTGACGAAGGCGGAGAGGCCGTGCTGCGCGAATTCGTCCTTCGCCTTGTTGAAGCGCGTCTCGTGGAACTCGTACGACCAGAGGTGCCCCGCGGGGCCGATGGAGCGCGCGACGGAGTGCGAGAAGGATCCAGAGCCCGTGCCTGGTGCGATGCAGTTGAGTTCGATTATAGAAAGGCGAACGCACCAGCTTCGATGACCCGGCTGCCCCTCCTGATGTCCAGATAGCTCATGATGAAAGAGATGTCCGCGAGGTACAGAATCTGGGTCCTATGGGGCAGGGCCATAGTCCAGAGCTCTGGGGTGGGGCGCAGAAGATGTATGAAGCCCTTGCCGGAGCGCGCGCCGACCTTGGAGCCATAGGGCAGGCCGACAAAGTCTGCGTGGCGGTAGTTGCCGAATTTTGTGTTGAGGTCCTTGCCGGGGACGACGACGAGCGGTTGGATGAATTCGCGCGTGAGCCAGACGATCACGCTGTCCCCGCTGCAATTTCTCGCGCGGTAGACCACATCAAAGCGGCTACCGAATTGGGAAAATCAAAAAGCAAGGACAACAACAGGGACACACAACGCGCCCATGGCCCTCCCATCGCTCCAAGAAATGTCTGCACAGCAGCTGAAGCAGACAATCAACCAGCTGCAGGCCGCCGCAGCGACGCCGTATCAAAAAAACCTGATGAACTGGTCCATATCCACCTCCGCCTCGGGTGGACGCAGCACCCGCAGCACCCGCGGCCGCGGCGCCCGAAACAACGTCCCGCAGCAGCAGCAGCACTACGTGCCCCCTGTGCCCATAACCAACTACCTCCCCGCCGGGCCCCAGCACCCCCGCCGAACCCCATCCCCACCGCGACCCAGGCGTACACCACGACGTACCCTTCGCGCCTGCGCACCGGCGTCACCCTCCTCATGCAGCCCATCTTCGCCGCGCCCGCAGCGAGCGGAAGCGGCGGCCCCACTGCGCGCGGCACGCGCCGCGGCGGCGCGATCAACTACGCGGACCCGGGGTCGGGGGACGACCTGCCCGACGCGGGCGCGCTGGACTCGGACGACTCGGATTTCACGCACGAGAGGGTGGGCGGGGGGTCCGCGCGGGGTACGCACAGCGCGCGGCGGCGACGGCGGCGACGCGGACAAGGATGGCGCCGGGCATGTCCGTGTTCAACTCCAACACCGGCGTCACCACCGTCGCGCCCGCTGCGCCGTCCCCAGCCCCGTCGGCGGTGGCGCTGCCGTCGAAGCAGCCCCCGGAAAAGGCGGAGCTGGACCAGAGCTACCTGGGCGCGATCCCCCCGCGCGGTTCGTCGCGGCGAAGACGCTCGCGGGGGGCTGACGCCGCACGTGTACGCGCCGCAGGACCGCGTGGAGCGGGAGGCGCTGCGCCCCGCGGCGCTCGTGCCGATCCGCGTCGAGTTCGAGACGGAGACGCACCGCGTGAGAGACTGCTTCGTGTGGAACCTGAACGAGGAGCTCATCCGCCCGGAGAGCTTCGCGCGCATCTTTTGCACGGATTTGGAGCTCGGCGAGGCGTGGGTCGAGACTGTGACGAACCAGATTCGCGCGCAGCTCGAGGAGCACGAGGCGATTGCAAGGTTGGACGTGGTGCACGATGGGATGGGCGAGGGCGGGGAGCGGCTGCCGGAGTGCCGCGTCATACTCAGCGTACGTCTCTTCCTCTTCCTTCTATCTATCTACTACATCCACACACCCCTTAGATCGACGTCCAAATCGCGACGCACCACCTCCTCGACCACATCGAATGGGACCTCCTCTCCCCGCTCACGCCCGAGGCCTTCGCCGGCACGCTCTGCGCCGAGCTCGGGCTCACCGGCGAGGCCGTCCCGCTCGTCGCGCACGCCGTGCACGAGGAGCTCCTCAAGCACAAGAAGGACGCCGTCGAGTGGGGCGTCGTCGACGGCCGCGCGGGGCCGCGGCTCGGCGGGCTCGGGCTCGGCCTGGGCAGGGGCGGCGGCGGCGGGCCGAAGCCGCTCGAGAGCGTGTGGCGCGATTGGCAGGAGGCGGACGAGTACCGGACAAGGTTCGAGGTGCTCAGCGCGGAGGAGGTCGAGCGGAGGGAGGTCGAGCGCGAGCGCGCGAGTAGGCGGCTCAGGAGGGAGACGTCCAAGTTCCAGAGTTCGCGCCGGAGGAGGTTTTAGCGCTTGGGCCCGGGTCGTTTGTATCGATAGTTTCTGGTCGTCGAGGCTAGATGTAATCCCTTGAGATGGTCTACGTACATCAGAAGTGACCGCGGTCGATTTGCTTCAATCCTCTCCCCAAGGCGCCGATGCCTTGAAGATACCCAATTCAATTTACGATAGCAGGTGCTAATTACAGACGCCGCGGCCTCGAGTGTGTACTGTCTCCTGCGGTACAACGATATACATCGACAATGCATTATAGCAGCGATAATGTAGGTACTTAGTAAAACTCGGCGCGTATGATACATACATATATATATGGCTACCAGGCGACTGCGTGTCGGAACGCCCGCTCGCGCTCCTCCTCCTCCTGAAGCTGCGCCTGCGTCTTCGAGCGCCGGGGGCGGAGACTCCGCCCTGCAGGCGCGGGGGTATCATGATCAGCGCTGACCCTCGCGCGCTTCGCTGGCGGGGCGGACTCGGACTCCGCCACCTCTTCCGAATCCTCATGCGGCTCAGACGCTTCGGAGTCCACCGCGTCGTCCACCCGCCGCTTCTTCCTAGTCGATGCGCGGGTCCCTGCGCGACCTTTGGGTTGTTTCTGCGCAGGCTTCTTCTTCGGTTTAGCCGCTTGCCGCGGCGGCGGCGGCGGCTTCTTGGCCTTTGCCTTTGCGTCGGGCGCTCGCTCAGCCGGGGTGATGGTGATGATCTCTTCCACCTCCTCCTCCCCGACGTTGTCGCGCGCCAACTCTTCCCTGAGGCGCGCCGCAGTCTCCTCCGCCAGCTGCATCATAGTTTTAGGCTCGGCCGCCGTGCCGGGCGCAACCGGCGGCCCCTCCTCCTCCTCCACACCGGGGTCCGAGTCGACGTCCATGGTTTCCAGCTCGTACGCCGGCCCCTCGGCTGGACGATCCGCGCCCTCCGACACCCCCCTCGAGCGGTCGGCGGAATTCGCGCCGGTCGATGGGATGAACGATTTGGGCAGCGTATACGCCTGCACGACGGCGTCCGCGCCGGTGAGGAATCCACCGCCGCCAGCGAGACCCGGCTGCACCGCTTCGTCCTAGAATGAATGAATGCCGATCAGCCGCGCGCCGCACTGTAGAAGCAGTAGTGGCATGTACACGGACCTCTCCGTTCTCTGCCGTCGTCGCGGGCTGCCGATCCTTGTACTCGTCCTGCAGGTCCCGCCGTATGCGCAGCCCGTGGACGAGCCGCGCCCAGCGCTTCAACACGCGCTCCGCCGCTTCGCGCGCGCCTTCTCCGCCGCGTCGTTCTCGGCTTCCCAATACGCCTATACAGAGAGCAGCTCAACCACACCATGGGGAAGAAAGACGCAGGACGGCGGGACAGAATCGACACTGCGTACCTCGAGTATGACGCCCTCGTTCTCGGCTGCTACGACTATCCCGGTAAGGATGGGCGTCGCTTGCCGGTGTCTGAATTCGAAACCCGTCTATATGATCGCCGATTGAGAGGGTGCTAGACCGCGGTCGGCAACGCGGAATGCTCACCACCGCCTCAGCGTAATTCAATCCCAACTTCTTCGCGAGCTTCGCCGTGCCTTTGACTGCGAACATAAACATTTCTCATCTCATCAGTCAAGACGGTATTTTAAAGAGGACACAGAAGACTGACACGTGATGTGCACCGCGCCTGCCGGCAGCATGCTCTTCACGTATAGATCGATGTTACCAAAGTTGTTCTTGGGAATGATACCCTGGGATCATCGTTCAGGCGATTCACAGCAGAGAAGGGCGGGCACGGCAGACGCACATCGACGATGGGGTCGGGGACGTAGAGCTCCGTCTGGGAGAGCGCGTACAGTCCCTGCATGAGCTGCTGCTCCTGGACCTGCGTCCCACCACTCGGGCCCCCTGTTTCCCGTCATTCTCGGCGCTGCGCTCACCCGCGACCCGCAGCCCCTCGCGCAAAATCTCCGCCTCGCGCATCCGCCCGAGCGTCGACGTGCGCAATTTGACGAATTTCATCGGCTGCTCGCCCGCCTTGATCTGCCTCCCTCGCTCCGCATCCAGTTCTCCGCGGTTTTGAGAGAGACGACGGCCGAGCGGGGTACACGGGCTCGCCGCGGAACTTGCCCAGCTCGCGCGTCTGCGGCGGCGGTGGGTGGATCGTCTGCGTCTGGGTAAGGTGGCGCTGGAGGACGTACCTACCGTCGTTCGCTCCGTCAGCGAGAGGTTAACTGAGTGTAAAGGAACAGAAAGACACACATCGGATGATCTTTGAATTCCCCAATCGTCGTGGGCATGCCCTCGTGTAGCTGCAGCACATCGAGCTCCGCGTCCTCGACATCGTCCCGTTGCTGCAATTGACCTGCGTCAGCGTTGCCTCCCTGGCGACCATTCACGCACCAATCGATACGGCCGCGTGATCCCCTCCATGACCTTCGCCCACCACAGAGCGCGCCCCCCACTTCCGCGCGGCTTGGCGCCACCCTGTATCCTAGCGACCTTAGCCGCGTAGTTCCGCGCGTACCGCCGCGTGACGTCGCGCCCGTACCCATCTTCTTCGAGCGCAACGACATAGAGCATCCGGTTGTCGTCCACAGCGCGTTTAGTGGCTTTTCCGGGGTGCGTCGGCGCGCTGGGGCGCGCGTACGCGGAGCCCGGGTTCGCGGTGGCGAGGGAGGCGTGGGCCGGGAGTTCGGGTGCGACGGAGGGGTCGAAGATGAATGGTTGGTTGACGAGTCCACGGATTGGGTCGACGGGGAACCACCGTCCGTCCGGGCGGGAGAAGACTTCGGTCCAGAAGACGGGTGGGGTCGTTACGGGGTCTGTAGGTAGCATCTCAGTGTAATTAGCCGGCATGAGGTGTAAGATAGGACCTTTCAGTGATGAGGAGGGAGAGCCGCTGCCCAGAACATGGCCTTGACTTTTCGCCTTTCGCAACTTGATGATGGGTTTGGCCTTCTCCTTTCCCTTTGCTTTTTCGCTCTTCGCTGGAATAGGCTTGCCATCGAGACGTCGACCTTTGCTCGTGAATGCGTCCGGGACCTCCTTGGCTTTCCCCTTGCCCTTGCGATCTTCCTCAATCGGCTCTTCGACTTCTGCTTTGGCCTTGCCCTTGCGGTAATCTGGCTTGGGTTTGCCGACGTTGCTCTGCCATGGCAAACTCTGTAGACTGACGATCAGCCGCGCAGGGATGCCCAGGCCGCGACACAACGCAGTAAAGAGCTGCGCGCTCGTGTCGCGTGACCCCTTGTGCATGAGTGCATGCTTCATGAGGCTCTTCGAACTCCGGATAAGCTCGCCGTCGTCGTCCAGCACGTCCTTCAAAAGTTCGAGATCCCAGGGTTCTTCGGGTGAAGGATACGGAACGAGCTCGTGGGCTTCCATGGAGCGATGGACAGATTCAAAGGTGCGGTTGCGCAGGTGGCCCTCGAAAGTGACGTCAAAAAAAGTCTTCGCCCACCAAAAGGCGAGGCGATTCATAGCGGTCTCAAACATACGCCCGCGCTTGAGCTTCTCTGGCACGCGGGACTTGTGTATCATGGCGAAAGCGTTCTGAAGCGAAAGGGGAGTCAGAGACATGAGCCTTGCCTGCTGCTTGTCAAAAAGCGCGTCCAAATGTAAGAAAAGGCGATATTCACTTGAAGCAAGGGATCGTTTATCCATTTGTTTCTGATCTGCGCGTTGGCGAGGAGGACGAGGGTGTGTAATTTGTGGGAATTGACACGATGAGCGCGCTCAGCGGTGGACAGACGCGACCTGGATTTCTTCTTGCCGGTTGAGATTGTGATTTCAAGGGGCTTTTCTGCGTCGGGGACGGGCACCTCCTCCCAGTCGCTCTCGGCGTCGCTTTCTGGATCGGACATGGCATTAAAAGAAAGTAACAGAGCGGTCGGCGCGCACTCGTGACTCCATTTCCGGTGCCGACGATTACTAACGCGTCTACCTTTTCCTCTACTGCCATCTCGACCCCAGAGGCTCCAATCTACGGATTGAAACTTCTATTGTTTCAGGCTGTCTCAGCTTGTCTCAGCTCTTACTCGAGGGCGCGACAATCCCGCAGCTGTCGGTCACTTTTTTGCCCCGCGCACCTCCCACAAGTACCACGAGCGACCACGGACGCTACAATCTGTTTGAAAGGCTTAATTTTTCTCCACCTCGGGTCTTTCCAGAAGTAAGATCATCTGCGAAGTCCTCCGTTCTGCGGGGTGCCGAAAAGATTGTACCTGAAAGCCTGATATTCTGTATCAGTGGATACTACGTAACGCGCGCGCGTCTCTTCTGTCTCTACTTCGATCTCGACCCCAGAGGCTCTCATGAACATTCTCTCATGAAAATCCGTTGTACAATACTAATAATGGAATACTTCAAGCACGCTACAACTTGTAAAAGTCCTTGATTGTCTTCCACTCGTGGCCATCCCAGAGATGATTGGTGCACCCTGCATACTCCTTTCCCTCCGCCCACAGTCTCATATCCCACCTATCGAGCTATCAATGCAGCTTTGACGGATAGTGAAGGACTCACCCCGTGCTCCCCACCCCACATTCGGCTGCGCTCTGCATCCTTGTCCAGAGGTCGCTCATCCGGCCAGGGACCTGCTTCACATACTCCACCTCTGTCCCGAAAATCGCAGCCAGGTCCGATATCGTCGAGCGGTCTCCTTGCAGGCGGAATGTCCAGTTGAAGAGTTTCTCAGGGGGAAGAGTTGTCAAGACATGTGCGACAAAACCTACTCTCCGTGAGTACAGTATCGTAGACATGAAGCGGGAGCTACCTGCAACGTCGTCTGATGCAGTGAACGAACAAGGCATGTTCCCATATCCGATCACGTTGATCTTTCCGTTGACAGTGAGCCCCGTCAGTGCAGGTATCGTTTCAATGTAGAATCCAGCCTATCGCACTTCTCATTCTGTGATCATGGCAGCAAGGACGACTTGGATATAAGACGCCCACATAGAATCTCGCAAAGGGTAATTGGATAGATTGAAGATGATCTATGGTGACTGAGCCGACACATATGAATCAAAGTTTTCTGGACTGACCCATCGTACTGACTTCTTCTGTCTTTGGCGCACACCCTTCAGTGACGACGCCGAATTCTGACGGCGAAAATAGCTCGACACCGGCCGCCTGCGCTGTGGTCGCCAGCTGGTTTTGCAGTGCCACCTCGGCCGAGGACATTGTCGAGACGACCACTTCGACAGCATACATCTTGAGCAGTCGCGTTACCTCCCCGGTATCGTTGTAGTCGACCTCGTGCACATCAACTCCCGCGGGCATGCCCTGTTTGACTTTGACCGAGCAGCATCCCGGCCGCGCGAGAACCACGACCGACGCGCCCTGCGCCCGCAGCTCCCTGGCTATGGGCGTTCCGATAAGCCCTGCACCGAAGACTGCAAAAGAAATGTAGTTGCGCATTGCGCGTAAAAACCAGTGGAGGTGTATGTCAATGTTGAACAGTGTCAAAGGTCATGGGCTGTTCAGACCCAAGGTCATAATGTCCATTATTCACTGATCGGGACGGTACCAACCAATGAGTAAGACAACCCCGCGATTGCTGACATTTCCCGATGGCCCCGTTCAGTGCTTATCTCCGGGGAATCAGTCAGCAAGACCGTGTTACTCCGGGAATAACCGTTCTGACCCAACAACACCCGTCCTTGCTAGCCAAATCAAATTTGCGAGGCCCACAACCATTCTCGGTTGACATTGATAACCAGCCTTCGATCGTTCGGGGTCGAGGTGGGTCCGAGTCGCTGCGGATAAGGTTTCTCTTGGAATGGACGGATTTGTGACGGGCTCTCTCCCTATGCCCCGCATGGCCTCAGTGGTCAAAGAATGGTCTTTCTGCCTGTCACCCGGCCCTGAATCCGGGTTGGACGAACGAACGAGCGAAGTTTGTTTCCGTCCCACATTAGTCTCGGCCATCTCACGCTTTTAATAGAATCTTTTTTGTGCCATGAGGCTGCCTGCCCATCCACATCTACGCGCAGAATTACTAGCAGTCGGCGTATAGTGTATCGGGAAAACTCTTGGAATATCGATAGCGCCAATCATCAATCCGATTGCTGCGCGGTGTCCCGAACACCGTTGTAAATCTATGACATATGCGGCTTGGTGTAGCACTTTGTCCAGAGACGCTGAACTTAGCGAGCTACGCAATCGAGGCGAGCCTGCCACTCGCCATTGCCTGTATGCTTTTTTATGCCGGGCATTCAGATATATCAGCTAATTCTTTTACAAGGCGTACTATACGCCATTGGGGATGTGAGTACATCTATGTCCCTTCCGGTCACCTTTCGTCATGCGTCTTCCAAACAGCCTTCGTCTGTTTGCCTTGCATTTTCTACATTTGTCAGACACAGGTCTGGGTAGTATGTTGACCGTCTCCTGCTTCTAAGAAAAAGTATGCAAACATACAGAGGACGATGTTTCGATGGTACGGATACCTCCTTCCTTCCAGAGGCCTAGGAAACATAGTGAGTACTTACTCACATTGCGGCGAGACTGTAAACGCAGGCTGCACATGGTAACGCAACTGTGATCCCAGTGCGACACTAGAAGACCGTAGGAGATGGGCGGCTCCGGAAGATGATCATGTATGTGGGAGCGACTTTCGCGGGCGCGGCTGCGCTCGCAGTGTTGGGCTGGCTGATGGATGCTCGCAAACGTCGGAGCGTGCCGCCGTAAACTGGAACAGCACTCAGTGTCGGAAATTTGGAATAAGTATGATCTGAGAAGCAAGATTCTGAAGCCTTAATTTAGTTTGGAGGTAGCATGTTCATTCATTGTGTCATTTGAAAAACCTTCTCAGAAACAGAGAAATTTGAAAGGGGCCTCACTGAAAAGGTGGAGGAAAACCGCAGTAAACGCGTCCAAAACGCGCCTTGATCATTGTTGACGCGTGTTGACACTCATATCGCGCTTCGTCACGACCACCGTGTCCCGTGACTCACCAACACGCTCTGACGCGTCGACGGCGTCGACGGTTCTCGATGGACTCAAACTCCGAGTTCCCGCCGTACGATCTTACTCAGGAAGATTGCCCTCTCGATTCAAGTCCTTCTGATCTTCATGCTTTCCCCGAGGTCTCCTACACCAACCTCGTCGGTCCGAGCCACTCAATGGCGAAAAGTCTGCGACGCGAGCGTAGTGGATTGGTAGACACCCATCGGTGGGTATATTGGACGGCTGTTAATGCTCTATTGACAATAATTCTACAGCGTTTTAACGAAGAGTTGGTCGTTTGCCTACCTGGACTAGTCACCTGCATAATGCATTCCTGACTGTCACTTGATAGCATTCGGCCACGCGGGCTGGAAAGGAAAGCAACAAGAGATTGTTGAGGCTGCTATGCGAGGTGTGTAGCTTATTTTTGAAATCCCTTCCGTCTCTTTCTTAAGCTTGTCGACATCCAGGGGCGGATATCTTCGTGCTCGCCCCCACTGGGATGGGGAAGGTACTATCCTATTGTCAAGTTAAATTATTCGAAGCCTGGCTCGCTAACATCGATCCCAGAGTCTTTGCTTTCAAGTCCCAGCAGTCGCTGAAACGGTGTTCATTTCACTCAGTCGGTCAACTCCGTCCTGGCTAATGCGTACTCCAGCATGGTGTTACGATCGTGGTTTCGCCTCTTCTGGGTATGTAGCATGCCTTCATTCTTGGTCTGAGTGTTTACCGACTGGTAGCCTTGATGAAAAACCGTCCGTGCCTTCAATTTCCCTCGAATCTCTTACACGGAATGTACAGAGGTCACTGGTCTGCGAGAGAAGGATATCCCCGTTGCATCATTAACCTCCGAAACTTCGTCCTCAGAGAAGAAGATTGTAAGAGTGTCTCTGCCTCTCGACTATCCTTCCATTTTCGTTTCCAGATTGTACGAGATTTAGCATCCGGACATCCAGTGACCCGTCTTCTCTACAGTGAGCTTTTCTTATAAATCAGGTGTTTGACTGATCTCCAGCAGTCACGCCGGAGAAGCTTTGCACGGCAGAGTTCATCCAGATCATGTCCAAGCTATATCAGCAAGATGAATTAAATAGACTCGTCGTCGACGAAGTGGGTCGGTTTATTCTGCCTGTCGTCATCTCTAATTGACATCGATCTCCTGGCGCACTGCATCTCCGTGAGTGTTGTGGATTCTTGGATTAGTCTTTTCAATTGAGAGTATTTAGGAATGGGGCCACGACTTCCGCGCGGAATATCGCCGTCTTGGAGTGTTTCGACAGAAGTTTAACAACGTTCCGATCATGGCTCTGACCGCAACAGCGACCCCTGCGTGCGTTCTTTGCCCAACTGGCATATAAGTATCTCATACTTCAGCGATAATGCAGTGTACAGCTGGACATTATCCGTTCCCTAGGCATGGACGAAGACCATCTCGTCAAAGTTGTACATCCCTTCAACCGTGCAAACTTATACTATGAAGTTCGTTGTCGTATTTCCCTCCCTTCGGTAGATTTTTGACATTGCCATGGGTAGGTTCGATATCTATCTGCGCCCAACCCCGTGTCACAGATGGCCGACATTGCTGACTATATATTCACTTTGTACCAGCGGAGGGATCGTCCCTCTTCTGGGATCGTGTACTGCAGAACTCGCGCTTCGTGCGATGATCTTTCAGGTTATCTGAGAGGTAAAGGCTTGAACTCAAGACCGTACCACCGCGGATTACCGTAGGCCCACATGAACATTCATTTCTGAAAATTTGACTATATGTGCCGGCAGTTCAGCTACACTCGACCGAACCCTCAAAGAGTGGACAAAGGGGGGGATGGGAACGGAGGCGTTGACGTTGTATGTGCGACAATCGCCTTTGGCCTCGGTATAGATAAAGTTCGGTGGTAGCCTTTCGCTTCCAGGATTCTCTGACATGAGCAAGCAGAGCGACGTTCGGTATATAATACATTACGATCTCCCGAAAAGCCTGGAAGGTGCGTCGCATAGGCTTATTTCTGGTATAATCAAGGCTGGTCTAACCAAAGTCAACCACTAGGTTACTATCAAGAGACTGGTAGGTGTCTGTCCATTGAGTACTGCCTCGTACATTGAATTACTTTTGAACAGGTCGCGCTGGACGGGACGGATCCGTAAGTCTGGTTTAACTTCCAAATTACTCGTGTTTCACAGTTCGCAATTTTCAGGCTGCGAAATGCGTCCTTTATTACTGTCAGCGTTTCTGATTCACACATATGCACGCGCCCTAATCTAGCATGCTGAAGCGCGAGAAGATGCCATCCGCGTGAAGCGGTGGGTGAACGGTTTACATGCTAAGAGGACGACTGTTGCGGATGAGGTGGCTGGTCCGGTGCCCAGTCAACGTGCGGTCGATAGTCTGAAATCGGCACGTGAATCAATTCTTACTTCTCGGGACGGGTTTGATTTACGTCCCAACAGCTTTTGGAATTTGCGGAAAGCACTGAGATATGTCGACATGTTGTGAGTATCCCATTTTCGTCCATTTGTGCAAGGTCTTCACAAGGACAGGCAATTTGCCGGTACTTCGGGGAGCCAATCGAGATGGCGGACGAGAAATTGGTAGAAAAATACTGCAACAAGATGTGTGATGTGTGTCTTCCTTCTTGTCATTGCTCCCTGCGACTGCCGAGTGAGCATTCTGAATACACCGTTGTGCACAGATCTGCAGGTACCCCGACAAGACAAAGCGCCGGCACGGAAAGCTATCTTCTTCGGAATACGCGGGGACACAAGTTTCCGCTTATCCTCTCCGAATCTATGACGACGACGGCGACGGAAACCCACCGAGAACTGGCCCAAGCCGGGATATTCCTAAAGATGGCAGTACCGTTTTGCAGAAGGATTTCAGGAGAAACGAGATCAAATCTACCAGCTTCAAGCGAACAAGCTCGGACCAAAGTGATCGTCCTGGATTTCATAAAAAAACCAAGAGCGCGTCTTCATCCACGCCGGCATCCGGCAAGGCACTCGGTACAATCATGGCCCTCCTGACATGTGCCGTATAAAATTGACGGCGGCATTGCAGTTACGAAACCTTTCCGTAGCGTAGCAAAGCTCAAGAAACCGTTCAAAACTCCGTTTCTAACACCCCTTCCCGCCGCTGAGCAGGACGAACGACAAACATCGCCCGCATTACCCGAGGAAGAAGACAATGCCGGACGAGATGAGGTCCAACTGACTTCGCCTCCAGGCGACAGACCTTGTGCGTTCTCGTGCTTTTCCCTTCTCAAAGCGCCTCTTTGATCAATTCGCTGGCCTAGCTTCGCCAGTAGAGCTGCCCGACGCAGAAGTCGCGCTCGACGTGTTTTTGTCGCAAAAGATCGACGCTGCTTCGCGGAATACATCTTATACCGCCATCCGCAAGGCATTGCATAGAGTGTTCCTGCACGGGTCCGACGTCGAAGGGACGTGGATGCAACTGAGGGTCGTCGTCGATCCTGAAGATAGGTGGGTTGCTCGATTTAATCCTCGCTACATAATTGAATTCTACTTGTCCGTAGGGCCTTGCTCCTCGACAGGGCGTCTCGTGCACTCGAGCTTACTGCGCTCTCGATGTGCAGCACGGCGCAGGGATACGAGTCTCGCGTTGAAGCAACGGTTGATGCGGTGCGCGTCTTGGGCAGGAACGTCGGCGTCTGGGACAGGAAGGTTTTCGCGCCAGAGGAAGAAGAGGAGTGGGACGATGCTCAGACGGTTTTGGCAGTGTTAAGAGAGAATTGCGGGGGTAAATGAGTTAAATAATAATGAGCGGTGACATATTACACTTTTCGCACACACAAAAGCTTCATTCAAATCAATAGATGGAGTTCGGACAAAGAAATCAGTTTCCAATGTGGAAGGATGGGTCCGAAACAAATTTCCGAACTCTGTTCTAAATCGCTGAGTTCTTTTCGAACTTCCTTGAGTGTGTTCGTTATTCGATCCAAGACAGCTATGTATGCACGAAAATGATACTTGAAATAGCTGTACAAATCCGGCAAGTTCAATTCCGTACTGAACGATACTCATGGGCATAATCAACAGAAATCACGGGCTTCACATTCTAATTTAAACACTCAATTCGACCTTTGCACTTTTCGCAATTGCATCCTGGATTTCCCTGTCCGCCAGCGCGGGCTCTACCCAGTCCTTCAAGAACGCGTCGACCTGCTCGGGTGCGCGGCCGATGAAACTTTCGGGTTTCAGCAACTCGTCCAGTTCGTCTCTGATCGGGTCGAAGTACGCGTCCGCTCGAACGCGCTCGATGAGGTCGTTCTCAAGGCCCAGTTGCTTGACTTGGTGAGCGGCTTCGTGCGACAGGACCTGCAATAGGATAAACAGATGAGTCACGGTTTTGACTCCCGAAGAAATTGGAGTACCCGAATTTTCTCGTGCGCTTCCTGCCGGTCACCGCCCTTTTTAACGATCGCCATGATGATATTCTCAGTTGCCATGAATGGCAGTTCCTGTGAGATGCGCCGCGCGATGACCTTGGGGTACACGACCAGCCCTTCGGAAATGTTTTGCAGCGTGGACAGCACGATGTCCGCGGTGAGGAACGCCTCCGGCAACGTGATCCTCCGATTTGCACTTGATTTCGGAAGTCAATTAATAAAAACGTTCCAATTGAGCGTTGCAACTAACCTGTCGTCGAGCGTCCGCTCGAACCACTGCGTGCCCGCCGTCATCAGCGCATTTTGGTGAAGAACCATAAGGTGACGCGACAGGCTGCAAACGCGCTCGGAGCGCATGGGGTTGCGCTTGTATGCCATAGCCGATGAACCGATCTGCGTCGACTCGAAAGGCTCTTCGATTTCCTGGTCATCGGAAATGAATTAGATGAATCGTGAGGAATGCAAACAAACAAAGAACATACTTTGAGGTTCGCAAGCAACCGAATGTCGGTGGCCAATTTATGAGCCGTGGCACCCAAGGAGGCGAGGGGTGAGAGAACGTCGATGTCGATCTTGCGGGAGTAGGTTTGCGACGTCACCGGGTACGCGTACTCGAAGCCGGAGAGTTTGGTAACAAGTTTGTCAAGCGACTCAACCTTCTCGTGGTCGCCGTCGAAAAGGGTTAAGAAGCTAGCCTGAGTACCGGTGGTGCCTTTGACGCCGCGAAACCCTAGATCGTCCCGAGCACGCTTGATGTTACGGAGGTCCCAAAGAAGCTCCTGAGATTTTGTTAGCATCCATTGGATTCATGGGAATCCACTTTGACTACTTGAATCCACAACGTCGCGCGCTTGCCCACAGTGGTCAACTGCGCAGGCTGAAAGTGGGTAAATCCGAGGGTCGGGAGGGCGCGATACTGCGAAGCAAAGGCAGAAAGGCGGGAAATCAAGATAGACAAGGAACGAATAAGGTAATCGAGGCCGGTGCGTAAAAATATCAGGTCCGCGTTGCTGTAAGAGTTCAAAAATGATTCTTTCGAAACGAGAAAGGAAATCGAACTCTGTAACATAGCATGAAGTTGCTCCCAGACTACATCATGAGATTTCAAAATAATTGGGTTATTAAGGACGGCGCACTGGATGATTCCGGCGGCGGCTGGTGCGACGGTGCCAAAGGTATGGACGTGAGCCATAACATCGTGGCGGCGCTTTTTCTCTTCTTTCGCGGCAACTTCGAATTGCTCCGGAGTCAATTTCTGGGAAATTTAACGCAAGTTTGTACGCATTGGCGCGAGACCTCACGAGATGGGCCTGCATTTGTGTGATCGCATCGTCGGGAATGGGTAAACCCAACTCCTTCTCCGCAATGGCGAGGTTGAGCCAAAGCTTACGCCAGGTGTAGAAACGGTTCTGCGATTCCCCAATTACTAGGGCATATCGATGAGAGACAACAACGCACAGCCGGGGAGAAGAGGTGAGCCATCTCCTTGCTCGCATATCGGCTGGAAACGGTCACCATAATACAAGAGATGAGTCTAAAAAGCACCGACCTGGAGAGTGGCGTCTGGTATGTCTCAAATGCCTCCATCTCGATTTTCAAGATTTGGGGAGAAAGAAAATCTAATCGTCCCAAAGGGGCAAGCGCCGATCCGATGATTCCGGCCCGGGTCTGGTACCTTGGATTTGGACTTCACCCACTAGTACTACTACTAGCACATAACTTTCCCGGACGGACGCGTTTACCAGATTGGAGGCTTCAATATTCAGTGGCCCCTTTGGGATTCAGAACCGGCATTGACAGGGCCCAGAAACGCATCAAGGACCAGTCAACATGCGTCGGATCTTCCAGCGAGACGTGGCCGCCCCAACCGACTTGGAAAGCTCCTGACAATGTGCTCGACCTGACTGGACATATTTTCTCGTAACAGGCGATAGTCCTGGGACTGGGATGGAGACCTGTCGTGTGCCCTGTTCTTGTTCGTGCATTGCCAAATCTAACTTCGAGGGCTGATCTGGGGAACTCGCAGTGCCGAAGTGTACCTTGCTACACGCTCGGAGGAGAAGGCTTGGGACGCCAATAATCATCTCCGCCTTGACTACCACACAAAACGATCTCGAACTGGTGTATCACACGCTCCGGGAATAGGTCTTCAGAGTCGGTGCGAATCGCCGCAGAATAATCTTGGCTGCTTTTGATGGAGTCGTTGTCGGTGCCAGGCCACTACTTTCTCACTATACTGTCGATGTCCACGTCCCTGTGCACCTCGAAAGGGGAAGTCTCGGAAAGCTCTCAACGAGTCCGAATTGTAATCATGGCCTCTGATGCGCATGAACTGACCGCGCCAAAGCAGGGCATCCTGTGCATGGGAGTAAATACAGCGTGTCTATATGGTCGTAACAAACTGGTACGCGATTCTTTCCAGCGATCAAGACGCGCGTTTACAAGAAGGGCGAAGGGCAACGTCCTGGTCTCCTCAGAATTCGCTCGAAGATACAAGGACCAAGGACTCATGGCCATCTCCTTACATCTTGGTGCTGAAATAAGACTACATCTTGAGGCGCACTCGATTCATCTAACGGGCGGCGTTGATTCACAACCGCTGCACATGCCACAATCTACATCCCGTTATCGCTTGAATAGTCATCAAGACCCGCATTTACCTCATCTCCTTGGGCGTCATCTCCTACCTCTCTGTATGCTGCAACCTCACAGGCTGTTCCGGAAATGAATGGAGAGCCGATCGCGCCGTACTCATTCAGCTTCGTCTTGACTTACGGTCGTTGTATCTGACTGCATTGTTTCGTCGCCAGGTGCCAAGTAAACGCGCACAGGATCCGGAGTTGGCAGCAAAACTCTGGAAATGGTGCGAAGATCGGGTTTCTGGTTTTATATCATGTCCGACCATTCGTCATCGGTTCTGCTTCCTCATAATGCGGTCGTGATAACGGGCGGGCAAAGATCATATTGACTCCGACAGAAGTCGCCGCTCGAGAAGTACTATTCACATAATTCACTACCCGCACAACAGTCTATTGAGCATTTTCTCCCCCCTTGAGACTGATTGGTTTTGGTATACCTAGGTGGGTATGTATATGTAGCACGGGCCGAATAACGAACGCCGGTCTGCAGGAGTAGGAATTTGCTAAGTAGATGACTAGGAGTCGTCATTGATGCTGCCAGCGGCTTTACCTACACTCGGGGTTCTTCAACTTTCAAGGGTCCTTGCAAGTTGCATTTAGGCTGCCAGTGGCCTAGTGCTAAGTGCGGCCTGAGCTGGTCGTCGGCTCGAGAGACCAGGGGACCAAGTCGGTTTTGCGGTCCCCCGAGTTCGCTGCTGCTTGCGGGTACTTTCCCATTTTTCGGTTTCGGTTTTTCTTTACCGCCCTCCCTAGATCCACTGGGCACCATGACCTATGCCTTGTACTTCTAAGTAAGTCCGGCTAAACCGTATTCGCGGGAAAGATCCCCGATCAAGGAAAAAGTTAGCGATGTGATAGGATCTGATAGGATGCGATCATGGTCGCACAAGCGAGGCGCTTGACACACTCTTGCTTTACCCAACCCGCGGCGCCTCCAGTCCTCGCCGCTGGCCGTTTGAATGCGCTCATGGCCGTCATGTCCGTCGCACAAGAGCGACTGTGGCTGGGGTGCGCCGCGATGTTGATTACTACCTTTGAACAGCTGACAAATTGGCGCGCGATATGATTTAGGTGCTTGCTATGCGGGTCTTGGCTCAATCTCATCTTCTGCACCAGCGAGATCGTCCTCTTCGCGTACTTTCTGCCTCGGTGGAAGTTGAAGCCCGTGTACCACTACGGCGCTTACGTGCTACTCCTCAACGACGCCCTCGCTAGCGCGGTCGTGTGTGTCAACTTCTACGAGACGGTCGTGGATAGTATACCCGTGTCAGAACGGGCTGTATCCATCCTTCTCGTGTCTACTGCGCTGTCGGCGGTCATGGAGCAGACCTTTCTCCTCGTGCGTGCGCAAATCGATGGCTTGGTGCACCAATAAACGAATATCTTCCAGCATCGTTACTATACAATGTTATCTTTCTAGCAACATCTTGCCAATTCATTCTGACGCTTGTCTCTCCAGCGCCAAAAATACCGTGACGGTCTCATTCGTCTCTCTCCTGGTACTAGGACATGTACGAGTTTTTCTATCTAACTGTCGATCCATCGCACTCTGATAAAATCGATACAGTTCACAATGTCGCTCGCGGTCTGCATCATAGGTCATCAGCGCGATCTTATTTTCACGCCCAAACTTTCAGCAGTACGTGGAACAATGTTCTCCAACATTGCGTCTCTGACATTGGAAATACTAGAGCGCGTAAGACGATGCGCAAATGACTTGATTATCTACTCATGTCCGCCAGCATTGCTTCAATACTATGTGCCATAGCCGATTTTTTTATCTCCTGGAGCATCATATGGACCCTGAGCGGGATTGACACCGTCTGGCGGTCTACACAGCAGTATGTGGCCATATCCTATTGAATTTCCGTATCCGAACGTCGAGTTTCAGCATTATCCGCGTGCTGTGTCTGAATGCACTGACATCCGGCGCTGTTGTCGCAGCGGTGACGATCCTTTCGGGAATCTCGTCTATTGTTAATGGGGTGGATTCTACAGGTACGTTATTTTCACCTTCTTTTAATTCAATGTTGAGCGATAATACTGATCGAATGTTACATACAGTATTCAGCATCTTCTTTGCCTCAATGGGCCGCGTGTACTCGCTGACCATCCTCGTCAACATCATCGTGCGCAATGCACAACGTCACGTCGTGAATAGTGCTAGTGTACCGTATGGACAAACCGGGACGGAAATTCGTGGGTTTTCCTCGTTCAATTCAATCTTTATTCGAGTCAGTTATGATCTTGTGCAGACTCCACGCGCGAGCGGTCGAGTGGAGAGGATCTCGAATGGTCGGGCGACGCCTTCCCCGCGTCAGTGTCCGCGCCCAGATCGATTTCGATGTCGCTTATATTATCTCGCGCTGGGTACGTCTTTGCTTGATTCCTGTACTTGCTTCTTTGAACCGCAAGGCATATTTGTGCTTGTAGTTGCGACCCCAATTGCCGCCGCGGCTCTCTATACCCATGCCCTCCTACTCCGGTTCTCGTGATACATCTGGCGGCCCGCGACCGCGACCGCGGGCAGCGTACGCATATGTCCAGTCTCCCGTCGACAGACCTGCCGTTCCACCCCCTTTGCCCGATGTGAGTCTTTTCTTCTCCTCCTAATCTCCGAAATGGGTCGAATAAATGATTGCTTCAGCCTCCTCCCCGCTCCCGCCCTCGTCCGACGACGTCGTGCGTACCAACCAATCCCGACACTGCCTCCGCCTCCGATTAATGCATGATCAATATACTGCTATCGTTATCTGTGTGTATTAACGCCTCTCTGCTCTCGTTATTCTTTCTACAACTACTGCTGTCGCTATTGTTAGTATGTGCTTGAACGTAACTCATATCCGATATCGTACCGTTCCGTCGTTGCAGAGGCCCAGGGCATCGACGACCAGCCAGACATCTTCCGAACTCAGGGGTTGAAGCGTCGAAGGCGAATGAAGCTGCGGGCCCATCCATTCATCTTCGTCAAGATTGACGACCTTGCGCGGCAAGCTGCGGTCTGCGTGTCTCCTCCGGATCCTCGGATCCACCCCCTTGGCGCAGCAGTTCTATGCGTTGTCGTGCGTCTCCAATAACAATCCTATAAATTGCGGATATTGGGACGCCCAAGCGGGAATCGTGGCAGGTAACATCTGTCTATGAATTATTTTTACCGATTGACAACCAGTTTTACTCCGCGTGCTATTCGGTGAGCATGCTTTAGGATCCTATGCCGCAGTCGTCTACCCCACAATCTCGCCATGGAAGGCAGAAGCGGCAAGAAGGCTTACCTGTGTGTTATCAAGTCTTTAATCCATGTCTGGCCGTCGTGTTGAGATACTGGCGTGTTATATTCTTACGTCACTTACCCGACAGCGTCTGGCCGCGTAGCTTGACCCCGGATCTGCAATTGTAATGCCACCGGCGGCTATACAATTTTTCTGCTCGTTTCGCCTTTGCACATCTAATCATCTTGACGTGTAATTGGACTTCCGTTACTGGCAAGTTGCAACCGTTCCCTGAGTGCAAAGGTAAACGGAAGTCAACGACTCAGTTTCGAGGCAATAAAGAGCGTCACCTGAGATCAGGCGCCTGTTCCGCCTTGAGGGTGTAGAAGGCGAGTGTTGGCACCTCGAACAGACTCGAACAAATTATCATCTTGCGCTGGTGCCACAGGCTACATACCTGCGTTAGCAATCCAGAGTACTAGTACTCTCGTTCTACCATTCATTCGTTGTGATTCGTCGACTGAAAGCATGCCAGCTATTAGTAGCGCTACCGCTCGAATTTACTCCGTTTTTTATGACGGTATTTATCACGGAAAAATAAGTACTCTGGAGACGTGCACCAAATCGTACTCAAAGTGTCGTGGCCGTACATCAAATCGAGGTTCGAGGTTGAACTTACAGAACAACCCGAACTATGCACGTGCATCAAATGTACGTTGTACATCGAACTCGTACTTTGTGCTCATTGCTTAATGGTTGGTACTGGTTGTTAGCATGTGACTATGCTCCGGTATACCGGTACAATCCGCACGCATGTGATACTCGTAGCAATATTGGTAATACAATATATAGTGCGAGGCGACGGTAGAGTCGCCTCGCTGGTTACGTCTCCTTTCCCCCTCGAGCTCTTTGGAACGAACGTCGCGTTGACTAGTGACCGCTGCGGCCAGTTGGAACAGCTAGAACGCTAACATAACCAGCCTCCATATCTCGGTGCCGCAGGACTTTTGCGCGGCGGTTTTCTTTGGCAGCTCGTCTACGCTCTCATTGGCTTCATCTTTGACCACTATTGCTCGCACTACTTGCTCACTCGCTCATCATGTCCTCGACCACCGACTCTCGTGCTATATTGCAGCTGAAGGACGGCAACTACGCTGAATGGGTCATTCGGACCAAGTCTCGTCTTGTGCTGAGGAAGCTTTGGGGCGTCATCGAGCCCCGGCTCTCGGTGAGGGACCAGGAGGATGAGGACGAGGTGGCTGCAGCGCTGGAGAAGGCGCTGAAGGCGAGGGACGCGGAGAAGATGGAGGAGGCACACGCGGAATTGGTGTCGTGCCTGTCGGGTTCCCAGCTCGCGCATGCTAAGGAGCAGGATCCCCGGAAGGTGTGGTTCGCATTGGCGGACATTCACCGGGTGCAAGGGCTGGGCGCGCAGCTTGCGCACAGACGGAAGATGGCCACGATGCTCAAGGGCGAGGAGGAGTCGATGGCGGATTGGATTACGCGGGTCGTGGACGCGGCGGGGGAGTCGGATTTGTTGGACGCCCCGCTCGGTGACCTCGAGATGATCCTGGCGCTGACGATGGGTTTGGGTTCCAAGTATGAGGACCTCATCTTCACCATCGACAACTTGACCGACGACGAACTGGACGTGAAGGAGGTCAAGACTCGCATGCTCAAGTGGCGCATCGGTGACGCGGCAGCGTCGGAGAGGATGGCAATGGCGGCACGAGCCGTAGCTGTAATATAAAGTATTAAATCCCTGGCTGCAGCCAGGCTCCTTGATTCCTTTATGTGTGGTTATAGCCACCTCCTGGCTACAGCCATCTCTGCATCCTCCTCTCTTTCAGGCCTCCTCCCATATATCATGGACCGGTCTGGGCCTCTCCCTGCCCCCTTTTGGTAGCATTTTATTTTCTGCCTGCCATCAGCATCAATCAGGAGGTATATTTCTCGGGCGTCACTGCCGGTGTTGTTTGTTGTTTATATTTTTAATCCGGCCTGTTGCCCGTTCCTTCCCGACCCTCGTCCGGTATTCCCCCCTGCTCGGGTACGCGCTGCCCGCCGCGCTGTACCCGCCGCGCCCGCCGCGGCCCCACCCCGTTCGGGTACGCGCACCCCGTCGCCCTGTACACGGCTCTTCCCGCCGTGCCCCCACCCCGTTCGGGTACGCGCGCCCCCACCCCGTTCGGGTACGCGCTCCCCGCCGCGCTGTACCCGGCTCCGCCCCGCTCGGGCCTCGCTCACCGCCGCGCCCCGGTTTCTCCCGTTTCCCGCGCGGGTACGCGCTCCCCGCCGCGCTGTACCCGCCGCTCCCGGCGCACCCCCGCCCCGCACCGGTACGCGCTCCCCGCCGCGCTCTACCCGGCTCTTACCGCTGGCCCCACCCCGTTCCGGTACGCCCCGCCTCCGGTGCCCCCGCCTGCCGGGTATGCGCTCCCGGCTCGGGTACGCGCGCTCCCCGCCCCCCCCCCCCGCCCCGCTCGGGTACGCGCTCCCGCCGCGCTGTACCCCGCTGTTACCGCTGGCCCCACCCCGTTCCGGTACGCCCCGCCCGCCGTGCCCCTCGCCTGCCGGGGTATGCGCTCCCGGCTCGGGTACGCGCTTCCCGCCGCGCTGTACCCGATAGCCACTTCCCTTCTCCCTTCTTACACACGCGTCCTCCATTTTTCGTGCTCCATTTCGCCGTACAAACTGTCATATGAACTGTAGACGTCGTGCTCCTTTTTTTTTTCTAAGTCCCAGGGCTCTATGTGCAGTATATATCTTGTTATCTTCCGTACCCAAATGTAGACTCTTGTTCTAACGGTTAATGTTGCTTGCTTAGCAATACGTTTAACTACAAGTGGTCTTGTGTTCGATTCTCGCTTGTGTATTTTTTTTCCCTTGGCAATCAGAGCTTTCCCTTTCGCACTTGTCCGTCGCATTGATTCCACGTCTTTGTATATACTACACAAATGAGAAACGCGTAAATTGAAAGAATGTATCGTACGTGCACTAAAGTAAGGAGAGGCAGGCGGGCAGCGAGAGAGTAGTGTGATCTCAGGTACGGGCGGCGGCCTTCAGTCCGTAGATTGCGGTTTCCACATCCTCTACCGCAGTCTCCCACTCCTGCAACTCGTCGCCACCGGCCTTCGCAGCACAGCCCCACCAGTACAAAGTGGCCACCACATTGAGCAAGCCATTTTTGCCCGGTGCCACGAGCCCTCCCCAGTCCTCCCGTGTCCGAACCCCGATCTGCGACTGCGTTCCACGGGAGCGCCACGCGGGCTGTATTTCCCGCCACCACTGCCACCACTGTTGCTGAAACGCGCCGAGGTCAGGAATCTCCATCGGGCGCGAATCGCGCGCCCACTTGATCCACTTTCCGACCTGCGGCGGGCGTTTTTTCGAAGGCGGGAGCAGCGTGCCATTGTCCTCGAAATCGTACGTCGCTTCCAGGCTCACGTAGGCCTGCAAAAGGAACGTATATTTGGGGCCGAGGTCGATGCTCGAAATGCTCTTCAGCAAGGCCCTGAAGTGCTCCGGCGCTGCCTCCGGGTACAGGATATCCGGGGTCGCCTCTGGCATGCGGGCGGGCGGCGGAGTCAGCGTGTCCGTCGAGGAGTTCACGGGGGGTGCGGTCGTCGCGGCGCTGGTGCTCGCGGCAGCTCCAGGTGTCTCCGTCACGGAGCTGTCGATGCGAGGGGACGCAGACACCATCTGCTTGGCGGCGCCGGTGATGGGAGGTGCGCCGGTGGTCTGCAGAGGCTCTGGCGAGATGCGGGAGAGCTCGAGCGCTGTCTCTGTAGCATTCAGCGGGGGGGAGGCGCGTCGCTCGTTCGGGTCGGCTCCGGTGAGACGCGGGGGGACGCGGGCACCGTCTCCGCCATGTTGCTGTCCCCATTCGCGCCCGTCGACTTCGCCGTGTCGGTGCCGTGAGGGGGAGTGGAGGCGCCGAGCCCTGGTCCATCCCCTCGTCTGCCTCCGCATCGTGCTGCGTCTGCTGCCCTTCGTCATCCGCCTGCGCAGTGTCATTGTCCGAGACTGCCGACGCCGCCGCCGCGGCGTCTGCCGCGTCAGCGTCGAGCAACATTTGTTTCAGTCTCCCGCCCTGCACAGGCTGCGTTGACACGCTGACGTTGGCGTAGCGAGAGGATCTCCGCGTCGCGACCGCCGGCTGCTTCGTACCGCGAGGCTTGGCCACCGGTTGCTTGGCAGCTGTCGTTTCCCCCGTCTTCTTCGTCAGCTCCGAGGCCCCGTTCATCAGCCCCAGCTCCCTCATCAACGCCCGGTTCCTTTGGACGGCCGCGAGATGCCCGCGGTACAAGTCCGTCGCTGGGAGTGCAGCCTTCTGCTTCTTGGCGGTATGGTCGCCGCCCTCTCCCTCTGCGTCGCCCTCTCCCTGACCCTCATCCTCCTCGCCGCGTTTCCTCTTCCTCACTACCTCCCCTTTTTCCACCCCTTCCCCTTCCTCTCCTTCTTCTTCTCCTTCCCCTTCTTGCGCTTCTTCGCATCCTCCTCCTCCTCTGAGTCAGAATCAGACCCAGACTCGGAGTCGGACCCCGACGGGCCCGAATCCGAATCCGACCCATCCGATTCGTCATCTGCGCCATCGCCAGAGATCTTATAGTGCGCATCTGCCAGAGACGTCCCCTCTCTGGTTAATGCTGCCTCTTTGCACATTTCTTCCGCTAGTTATCATAGCCGCCTGTCAGTATTGCATGCGCTGATGGAAGTGAAAGTACTTACAAAACGCCGTCCTAAGATATTCCTTCATAAACCCCGAGACTTCTCGCTGGAAGCGCGGCTTGTCCCATGCTGGGAAGGACACCGGCACTGTCCCCAAATTGCGGCCGACTGAGAGACTGACAGGTCATGAGCACTACTCTCACGGGCCATGCGAAGCTGACTTACTGAATCGTACTGATTTCCCCATTGTACTTCGGCATTGGGCCACCCGCCACCACCAGACAGTGCAATCCTGTGTACTCTGCGACGCCGCTCATGATCGCTGTCAAGAAAGGACCCAGGTTATCGATGCACCTGACGCATTCAATCAACACGGCCGCCTTCACTTTCCAACGAGTAACGTACTTTTGACGGGCCTCTGGTGCTTTCGACGGGCCTTCTTTCATGGCCTTCTGGTACTCGGCCTTCTTGTCCGCGGCCTCGTCCTTTGCACGCTGGGCATAGGCGGCGCGTTCTTCCTCCGAAAGCGCCGCGAAGCGCTCGCGCGCCACGCCGCTGCGGAAGGCGGCGTCCGGACGTTTTGACCGCGCGGCGCCGTCGGCATCCACAGCCCTCTTTTTCCACTCCTCTTCTACGATCGGACGGAGAGATTCCACGTTCTCGCGTTGGTACTGCTGGAAGGCTTGTCGCGCCTTCGGCGGCGCAGAAACTCCAGCGAGGCGTGCCATGAGCGAAGCCAGGGGACTCGACGCGTCGTTGGCCTGGTTGGCCAACGATTTCTTCAGCTTGCGCGCCCGGTATTTGAGCCACCGACGTATCCGCTGTTGGCCGGTTGAGCGAAAAAGGAAAGTCCTCATCACGTGCCGATAAACGTACCTTATTGAGAGACTCGACGCGCTCCAGTTTCGCCTGGCGGTCTTCTTCACTCAACGCTTCCTCCGGCGGCGAGCAATTGGAATCAAATGTAGGAAGAGGAAGGGCTGGCTCCTCGTGGTCTTGCAGCCGCCAACTGATACGCGCATGGTACTCCGTGCATACCCGACTGCAGTAGTCGCGCTCAGCCCTGGCTCCCCTGGCGAGCGCATCCGCGTATGATTCGACGTGGGGCTTGAGTATCTCTTCCCGCGCGCCATCGGCCCACATTTTCAAACTCTTCCGTTCCTCCTTGGCTTTTCTCTTCGATGATCTCTTCCTGCGCGGCGCGGGCATAATGAGACTGTTGTGCGCCGTCAGGTCAGCTTGGCTCCCCATGTACAACCCCCATACACTCACCGTGAGCTTGAATCTGGTGTGAAAGACGCGTGAATGACCAAGGTGGGTCAGCAAAAACAGCCAAGGCTGATGGTATAGGACCGCCCCAAAACAAATCCTCAAAAACAACCCTTATCATCTGCCGCCAACAGCATGGAGCTAAAAGTGATTACGCCCGTTGCCCCACCTCTCAACGTCGCTGATTTCGATTCGGTGCTGTCCAGGCCCTCCTGTTTCCTTACTATATCGTCGATCGGCCACTCGTGCCTATCGACTTTGCTCCCGCTGCGCTGACGCTCCGTGAGGCTCCCTCTGTTCTCGACCCCTACCTTCAACCCAGCCCGCCCGCTGTAAACTCTGCCCGAAGCCCTTCTTCAGGCACCCGACACACCCGCACGCCGCCTTCAGTGTGCTTGTGGCCTGCCCCCATGGCCCCGATTCCCAGCCCCCCAACAAGGCGGTCGCCGCCATGCTGCCAAGAGCTCGATCGCACCACACTTGCCGTGGTAACGTCCTCGTGGTCAAACATGCCGCGCCTCCTCCCCGTGCACGCATCAGCAACCGGGACATGCCCGTTGTGGATGTTCTCGAGTCCGACATCCCGCTGTTGAAGGAACTCATCCGCGGGTAGGCAACCCTTCGTTCTTTTTTTTCTTTTTCCTGAATTATTCATTCCATCTGCAGATGGGCGCTAGATGTACATGCACGATCTTCCTCGTCGCCACCCTCATAGTTTTTGCAATAGAATTTTTATTTTTTTGAGATAACTCCAATCTGCGCGAGAATCGGCCATTGCGCGTCTCGTTGCCGTCTCTCCCTTCTGACCGGGCGCCGGTAGCCCGAATTCTTCGACGACGTCCCGGTGGGCCTAAATCTTGTTCCTACCCAGGATCATATGATTCTTGCCGCGTATCTGATTTTACAGGGCAATTTCCCCCGACACGAGACCCCGGCCTCCCTCCGTCTCTCCCCTCCTCATCTTCGACATGGTTCAGCTCTCACCATCCACCCCACTCCCCGCCTACTCCCTCGATGACGCATTCGCTGCGTTGAATTTGGAGGACGGCGCCCGTACTCCAGGCACGCCCAACAATCGCATCAGCGATCATCAATCTATTCCTTCCCCAGGGAACAATGCGGGCGCCGGTGTCGCACCACGCGCTCCGCAAGCTCAGCCCTCGCCCGCCCGTGGCCCACAACCTCTCGTCGCCCGCCGTTCCCGTTCCCGCCCCCGCACACCTTCCCCTCCGCCGTATGGTCGCGTTACCATCTACCAGGTTTCTACCCCCACACGTTCCGGTCACACCGCCGATTGGTGTGCTGCTCCTTCTCACACATGAAATACCGAATTCACGCCGTATCATTGCAGGTCTGAGGCTGCGCATGCCACTCAAGGGAGAATTGGCTCCCATGTTCGAGCGGTCCAAACTTCCCCCCGGCGTCCCCGACACAGCAACGTCTACGTAGTTTTCCGAGGCCGCAGTCTCGGCGTCAAAAATACTTGGTACGTCGTACGAAAGGTCTTTATCCACTGGTTTTCTTTACCTATCACTCCACAGGGCCGAGGTGCATCAGGCGACTTCCGGCTTCCGATTTGCCCAGTATCAAGGTTTCCGATCTCGGGTTGTAGCCGAGGCAGCCTTCGACTACGCGACGGATCACGGCTGGACTTCCAGCTCCGCCACTTGGACAACCGTACCCGTTCCACCGACGCTGGCGCCGCTGCCGATTGCCGACCACACGAGCAGCCCCCCAGGCCCTATAGCAAGGCGAGAACCTGAAGACGCCTGGTACCTCGTTTATGCCGGCGTCAATCCGGGCATTTTCTCCACGAGGTATTTTCCCTTGGATCCTCCCATCTGCCCACCATTCTGACGCTGCCCAGTCTCGAAAGCGCGCTCAATGTCCTCGGCATTGTGGGCGCATCTCACGACTGTGCGGACAGCTTTGCCGAGGCGCAGGCAAAGTTCGCGCGCGCGAGCCGCCGCGGGGAACTCCGTGTGCTGGGACATTAATTACACTCTTCATGTATTCTATGCCTGACAATCGATCATTCACTCGCGATTCCGTTCGAGCATGGACAGTGGCGACCGAGGCATGATACATTATGGCATTAAAGACAAAAAAGAAAAGAAAAAGAAAAGAGGCCGCGCGCAGGTACATGAAAGTCAGGAAGAGATGACGCATTACAGCGCCACCCCTGTCTTTTTCCTCACGGCGTCCGCCGCCGCCGCCGCCTCTTCCCGGTCACGGCGTCGGAACTCGATCGCGTACTGCCGGAGTTCCTCCGCCTCGGCAGCCTCGCGACGCTGTGCCTCCAACTTTTCCCAGCGCTCCGACCACGCCCGGTGCCCGTATTTCTTCTCGAAAGCCCTAGGTAGAGAGGTGAGCTCTGCAGACTGAGCGGTGGTGGAATGCTACGTACTGCATGCGTCGGATGCGCTGCCGCTGCGCCAGATCCGATCCATGACTGGGAGCTGTCGAGAGAGAGTACGGAGATATGTAGTAATAGACATACCTCTCTCGGTATTTGCGGCTGGCCTCCCGTGCACGCGCGCGCTGGTCCTCGAGGCCCCGGCCGTGAGGGAAAGCTTCGCTCGGTGACTGCAATCAACAGTCAGTACTCATAAATGACATGTTCTACGATCAAGGTTGGTGTTTACCGTTCCATCCTAATCCTCGCCTTTTCACGCAACTCTTCCACGTTCCTGCACATGTTACAGCACAGCGGTTCATCAGTAAGCTAGAAAGCACTGACTTCTCTCGGTATCTGGCCGAAGCAAGACGCCTGGCCAGCATGGTAGCCGCCGATCGCTTTTCACTCGATGTGCGTTTCGTCATCCTCGGCGAGCCTTCTCGTGCTTTGCGGGGTAGGAAACGGGTACGCAGCAGGGGTAGGGGTTACTGGGCTTCTGAAACGACAGGAATTCCGAGGAAAGGAGACGATCGCAGGTGCGAGTCGGTGGTCAAGAACAACGTCTATGTGTAAATATGGGTCAATTGCTGGCCCTTTGTGAGTCTTCACTCGCGTCGCTCCCTCATTTCCCAAAAAAATCTGAAAAATATTCCCAAGGCGCAAAAGACTCACACAATGAAACCCCCCGACTCAATTTTTTCCCTGAGGCCTTGTGGAAAGGTCTAGTGCATGTTCTTTCCGCATAGTAGCTGACAATCAGTTCGTGATACACCCGGCGTCAGTTCGTGATGCACGAAGGAGGCGGCATATATCGACCTCACGGTCACTATACCACCTTTGTACGACGGGGATACATTGTTCACAGTGAATACAGTTGGATTTCATGTGCACGACGCCGGAGATGTTCACCGTTTTACATTATTTCCGCATCGACGACGTACAAGCACGTACACGACATCCACTACGCCGACCAGACTACTGCGACGTCGAGGCCTTGCGGCGAGGAAATTCCAGGCTGTTCCAGCTGTAGTCCACCGAGCTTTCATCGAGCCACTGAGGATACTTTTGCCGTATCGCGGCCTCGGCGTCCCTGTCCCTCGAGGGTGGCTGCTCAATGACGCCCCTACAGTAAGGACACCGATCGTGCTTCGCAAGCCAAGCGCGGATACAGACATAGCAGTAGCTATGTCCGCACGCGGACCTACGGAGACGCTAGAGTCAGTACCGGTGGGCAGGCGGCAGGAAGCGAGCTTACAACACCGGATGCGATTTAGGGCCCAAGCAGATGGTGCAAAGATGGTCGGGGTCGCATTCGGGGAGCTCCGGAGGGCGCAACGACGTCAACCAATAGGACTCGCTGCCGTGTGTCGCAGCGATCGCTCCCTCCGCGCTACCGACCGAGATACCACCTATTTCAATGCCGTCGTCGTCAGAAATTGGACGCGTTCGCCGGCGCAGACGTGCGCGGGAGGCGCCACTGTTACGCCAAACCTGTTGCTGCTCCCGCCATTCGTTGAGCTGGCGAGCGAAGGCGGCGTCTGCACGAGCCTCGCGCTGCCGCCGTCTGCGATCGGCGCGCTCCTGCTCCGCCAGGTCAGCCTGAAGGCTTGCACGAAACGCTGCGCGCCTCTGCTGTTCAGCTGCGATCCGGGCTTGAAGGTCAGCGGCGGCCGCGCGGTTCGCTGCCTCTTGATCCACGGGACCCGACACCGGTCGCTCGTTCGCATCACGGCGGGCTTGGCGAATTGACGTTCGAATGCGCTGCCGCGACTGCGGGCTCAACTGAATAATACCGTCCGCGTTGAGTCGCAGAGGATGCCCTAGAATGCCGCATATACATATCAGTCAACTCGTAAGACAGACGGAAAGGACCTATTGCAGCAATGAGACGAGCAGGTGTTACGGGCCATTCACTTGGGTCCCTGCGGCTGAAGGACATCGCCTGAGTACCACTGCGCCAGTTCGAAGCCAGAGCTCATAGACGCGTGGTCGAGACACAGCCTCATTGCCAAATCTGGCGCCTCGTACCAAATACGGATGGTAGGCACCGCATCATTGCCAAATCTAGTAGCGGCGGCTGTTGGCATCACTGGCGCCTCGTCGCGACTCGCGACAAACTCAATAGATCTCAATTTTGATCGACAATCAAGGCAGCGGCAGACATATGTATTCGATGAAGAAAAACAAGCTAAGCAGTTTGCGCGGACAATTCCCCGACCGTAGAAAAAATATGCGACGCAGCAGGCCAGCGCCACCACCTCGGACCGACACTAGCATACTGGGTGATCGAGTACCGAGTTTCGCCCGGCTGAATGGCAGCTATGGAGTACCGCATGAGAGGCGGGATTAAGAAGGTCCGGCCGGCGGGGAATTCAACCAACCACCCCAAATCCCAGAGGATCAACTGGCCGCCCCGCTGGGGATCGAATTCGCCAAGCGCGGTGACAGCGGCCCAACAGAAACGGCAGACGAAGTCGTCGGGGTACAGAGGGGGAGTGACGGTTTGAGGTCCCAAGTCGTATTGAACGTTCGTCCAGGGCCCCGGGGTGACGCGCTCCAGAGTGGGATGGGCGAGCGAGAGGCACTGCTGCAGATGAGTGGCCACAGCGTATCCTTTGGGGCAGAAGGTGGAGAAAGCGTCTAGCAGTGCAGGGGTGAGGAGACGGGTATGAAAGGCAAGCAAGTGGAGCGTACCGTCTGCAAAACGAAGGAGCTCTTGTATCGCCGGGTGTTTGGTTAGGTAATACAATACCATGATTTCTTGCATTGTCTCTGGGGTCGGCCGATTGCGCGGACTCTGATAGTAGGGCGTCGCTTCTCGCTCTGCGTTATATGTATCACTACTCACCGTTTCTCCCGGCAGGTACTGGATCCCAGTTGTATACGAAATGAATTTGCCCGGCTCGGGTTGCCCAGCTATGTCGGCCGCGACATAACACGCGTGTGTGGCCTTTGCAACAATAGCCGCAGAATCTGCACCTGGGCGTATGCCAGCGCCCACGACCATCACCAGGCCCGTACGGTCGACGATGGGTAGCGCCACACTGTTACGTACAGTCAGGATCGTCGCGCGGAGACTGGACATTGCGAGTACCTGCCATTCCACGGCGCGAGCGAAAAGTTGTCGTGCAAGACGTCGCCGAGCGTATGAACGCGATGTTCTGGGAGAAAGTTGTCCTCCCTCCAACGTTCTGGGTCGGTCCACGCTGGTCTGGGGGTCACGTCGAGCGGAAAACGCCCGCTCTCCGGGGTCGACATGGAACCCCCGCGGAGACGGGCCGCATGGCCACGGAGTACGCGGCGAGGACGGGTGCCCTGCCGGGCTGCTGGACCAAAGTCATTTCGTATGGCGGCTGGTCGTCGTCGTCTGAATCGGTGAGGTCGCTGACCGTCATGTCGTCGTCTTCGTCGCTCCATTCCTCGTCGCGTACAGTGTTGCGGTAGCTGGACCACTTGAGGAACTTGTTGTTCTCCACCATGCGCTCGAATATGTCGTACGTGATGTCAGAAGGTAGGGCCTCGGCGAGCGGCGGGACTCCTCGACGAGCAGGGGCGGCTACCACGAAAAAAGGTAAACAGGTGAGGCAGGACCGTAGGATGGCGGGCAAGACTCACCGACTGACTGGCCTAGGGTAGACATGCGTGCGTGGAAGGCAGCTCTCGAAGAGGAAATTCTCTTATTTATTGCGAACTGATAATCGCATCAATCGTAATGTATTGCGAACTGATAATCGCATCATTCCGAAAGCGGCTACTCTAATACGTCCGTGTCCGCACCCCGTGGTTTTGCCTGCCGGTTGCCACACGCTCTGTTCCTCATCTCCATCATGGCCTCCGACATCGCGCAGCCGGCCCCCGTCAACCGTCACGAAAAGAAAGGTGCTCCGGCGCAGACCGTCAGCGGCGACGACGGTCGCGCTCACAAAACGGCGGTTGAAGAACACACCGGCGACAGCGGTGATGAAGAAATGCCCCCGCTCGAAGACCCAGGGGAGTGGTATTACTTAGAGCACAATGCCTTGGCCACGCGGCCGGCCGCAGACGGGCGCGCCGCACGCGGTACGTTGTGCTACCGCCGTTTGCTTCCAATCAAGGCAGCAACTCAGGCCGACCATTCAGCTCCGAACGTTGATTTCAAGACGGGTCGCCGTTCTCTCATGCATGCATTCTGCTACGATACGGCCTGCGGTCGGTTCCCCACGACAAGGTAAGCATGGATCTCTCTAGATGCCTTTTTCCTGGACGATGATCTGATGGTTAGGTCCGTCGATGCGCCGTCGATGAACGGCGTGGCGCACAACGAGACCTGTCAACCACAGCTGGACTTGCTGGGACCCTCACACTCCGGAGAAGGGGCTTTGCGGTGTTGGCCCACGGCGCAGGTACCCGGCCATCTCAATGGAAAACTTTGAGCCGGTGTGATGCAGATTCAGGGCAGGTAGTCTGGGTTGCATGTGTTCTCGGTTGTCGTAGTCCATCAGCTCCAAATCAGAAGCGTTTGGGGACGAATCTACGAGTCGCAACAAACAGATAAGGCGTTCCCCTTTCAGCGTCCGACCGCTTCTGATCCCTTACCCGATGTCGTCGCCGCAGTTGCAGGAAATGCTCGCCAGTGCCCCCGTCGTCCAGGAAATTCTCGAGGTGATCACCGACCCCGACATCGTCGTCGACATCGCGATCATCGAATCTCGCATCCGTGTTCTGCAATCGGACGCTGGACTAGTGCGACTCGTCGCCAGCCGGTATGAGGAGCTCGCGGAGGGTGGCGCCGTCGCGCCTAGCCGATGCGCGTGGTGCAGCACCGCTCGAGGGGACGATGTCCCCCTTTATCGTTGCGAGCGCGGCTGCTACCTGGGTCTACCGGCGTGCGAGCGGTGCATACGAGTAGCGCACGAGCGGTCGCCTTTACACCGCCTCGAGGTACGCTGCGCCTGTTCCTTCTCTGTTTCACATCCTCACAGGTGCTGTGACTACTTAGGTATGGATGGAGGATCATTGGAGAAGTACGACGCTACGCGAAGCGGATTTCATATTCCAAATGGGTCACGACGGGTTGCCGTGCCCCAAACCCGCGACGCGTATCCTCGTGCGGCGCCTGTCCCTGCCCGATGGCGAGCAGGACTTGTGGTGTCGCGAATGTTGGTGCGAGCTCGACGCGGAGGAAGACTCGGATGGGACAGAGTCGGACTCTGAAGATGTTTTGAATGTTTTTGTGGCTGCCTCGACTGCGTGAATGTACAATAATTCTATTTGCCCTTGACACTAAAGCTCGTTTAACATCGTCGAATTATCCCCAGTGAGCTTAGTCACGCAATCAGTAGCCGCATCACCGGCCGCATCAATGATTCAACGTCGACCCATACCGCCAGATACCACCGCGAATATGGACCCGCGCGTTCGCATGGATGGCCTCGGCTACTGCGGGCCCTGCTCTGAACAACTTTTCTACCTCCTCACGGTATGCGGGACACGGAAATCCACTTCGAGGCGGACGTGGATAATTACGTGGCAGACATCGGCATCGAGGTCTCGACGGATGGCCTGCGTAACATCACTGAACTATCGGACGTGCGACCTCAAAAACGGGTGCGCACCGTTGCCCCGCAAGAGCTTGCCGACGATCTGGCGGGGTGGACACCTGTGGCCGACGACGCTGACGTGGATGCGCTGGCGGAAAGCGTTTCGTCTTTCGACATCGGTTTGGACGACGACGGAGAGGATTCGAGCAAGCGCAAGCGCTACGAGAGCTCGGTAAGTGATTTCTTCCACTGGACACGGTGAATTCAGTACGCTGACGATAATCTATTGCTTCCAGGATAACCCAATGCGCGCGTGGCGTCCTCACGCGCAGGCCTTTCTCGACCGAATGATGCGCCGACACAGCGTCGGCAGGGACCCGGCTTGTGGGCTGTGTGACACCCCATCGAGCGACGGCCAACGTCTCTTCCGTTGCGTCCAGTGCGGGGAACATGTCCAATGTGCAACGTGTCTACTCGAAGGGCACCGACTGACCCCCCTTCATGTCGTCAAGGTGAGTCCTTGGGACTAAGACACGTTTCTTCATTCTCATTCGCGGGTACAGGAGTGGAATGGAGCTCACTGGGAAGATGCTCAGCTGGGGTCAGCGTCGGAACGACCCCCGGGACGGGGCAATGGGGTCGGGCTCGAATACCAGCTCGGTCACCGTGGTTTTCCATGCAGCAATCCGGGTCCTCGACGTTCTTTGGTCGTGATCGACTGCAACGGCGTGTTCACGCTGAACGTACATTACTGCGCCTGCCGGCCTTGGGACCCCGTGAGCAATATCGATCAATTGCTCGACAACGCTTGGTACCCGGCGACGGCAACGGATCCCGGGACGTGCGCGACATTCAGCGCGTTAGAAGCGTTCCGTCTATTGAATGTGGTGGGAAACATCACCGTACACGATTATATGGGTACGCTGGCGCGACTCACCAATCCCCTCATGGCATGGACGGTGCCGGTGAGTGATATTCCCAAGTTTCTGCTGCTTGCTCATCGGACGTGCGTTCGAAAGGACCGTTACAAAGCCTTCGGTCGAATGAGCCGGCAATACGCTTACTTGCAGCGGGTTTGCCGAACCGGGTGGGCACAGATGGGTAAAGGGCTGTCAAAGATCACACCGGGTGGAACGGGGGTGGTCTGTTGGACGTGCCCGCATCGGGGAAGAACCTGCCCGAGGGTTGGGAGACGGTGGACCCCAAGTATCGGTAAGCTTCGATTGGACGGGATCGCCGGCGGCCATTGATTGATGAACGCGCCAGGTTTCTGTATATGCTCTTGTTGGCACTGGATGCAAACTTCCGGCTGAAGAACCGACTGCGAACGAACGAGCGCGAAGACCCTTCGCTCGGCGCCGGCCAAGGTTATTTCGTTGATTGGAGCCCTTACAAGAACATCTGCGCCGTTATGTGGCGGAGAAGGATGTAGGCCTCAGCGTTTACCTGGATGAGAGATGGAGATCGCTGACACCGCTGCTTTCCAGGTCAGCTCCTGCATTGCGTTCGCAGCGTTACTTCAGAAGGACACGCGTCTAAGCACAGGCTTGCGGGTCTCGGGTGTCGGGGGCTGCGTATGCGCGCGACATGGTGTGGTGCGTCCTTTGGGAATGGGGATCTGCAGAAGGGAGAGCGGTAAGTCTTCCCGTTACATTCGCGCCACAGTTCCGGTGCTGAAAGGACGTGCAGATACGCTAACATGGATTATATCTTCCTTTCCGCACTCACTGGCGTTGGCGTGCTTCTGCTCGCGATATCCTACGACATTGCTTGTCAGTGGAAGGTGAATCTGGCCGAACGTGCGAAGAAAATCAGGGCGACGACACCAATTACTACGAATCTGGAAGACTTCGAGATCCAGTACGCGTTGCCCGTATGGCACGCCGCGGCGCACGAGATCGGGTGCCAGACGGACAACTCTCTGAGCTACGCGACCGGAGTGGGACGGACGGATGGAGAGGGGATCGAGCGGACATGGGCCGTCCTCAATCCAGCGGGTTCGCGACGAAGGAAATGGGACAGGGTGCAAGGCACGACGCGATCGAGAACAAGATAGATCACCTCAATTTCGAAAAAAATATCAAGCAAGGTAAGAACTATGTAATAGTCCTCTCATAAGGGCTTATCGACTGACAGTTGACTACGTGCTAGGAGATCTGCTGGCTCGGAAGCTCATCGTCGCGATTGCTGAGCGGAATAAGCAAGTCGAGAACTTTAGGGAGGTGGATTCGACACTATCGGAAAAGTACCGACGACGTTGGGGGAGGCAAATCACTGAGTGGCAGGCGGATCGTTCAAGCCTAACCCTTACGTGCTGACAACGACCACGGTACGTGCCCCTCACTGCTTCCTGTCTCGATGTGCGCTGAGACGAGTTGCAATACAGGGGGGTGAGCGAAGCCTCGGTCTTACAAGAGTTAAAGAGCGTGGAGATCGCGGAAGCGGCTGAAGGTCGGGCCCCATCGAGTGACACGCAGATGACGGCGTCCGCATTCCTCAAGGCGGGGCTGCAGTTGGAGGAGGCTCAGTAGGCTGTTTCCGTCCGGAAGGGGAGTACGATACTGACGTTATGAACAGACGACGCATTAAGGCGGAGGTGAAGGGAGTAACATTGGTGTCGGCCGACCGCTCGAGTCAGATACAGGAGCTCCGCATCTCCTTACTCAGGAAACTGCGCACGTCGAATCGCTCAGGCGGTTTTCATGCCCGGCGTGCTCGCGTTGAGGCGTGCAGCTGAAGAGGCACGAGATCCGGATAGCCCGCCGCCCAAGGCTGAGGAGGTGAAGCTTTGGTTGCCCTCGGAGCTGTCCGACGTGCAGCGCCGCGCTGCTTGTCGGTCGGGCCTGCCGGCGATGGAGGCCAGATTGCGGCAGGGTCAGTGCGCGGATGCCCTTCGCGATCTACGGGGCCGGTTGCATGCCCAGCGGTTTCTCATAACGTGGCGCAACTCAAACGCGGTGGGACAGAGGGGATCGACCCGATCGGCGACGCTGATCGGGCGAGTCGGGATCGTATCGCGCGTGTGGCCGGGAAGTATCGCGAAGCCCGACGGGCGCTGATCGCGCTGAAAGGGGAGGGATATGCTCCCGAGTATAAAGAACTGCGGAACGAGGATTTAAGCGTCGGTGTTCAGGAGGAGAGTGACGCGGCAGCGCGGAGGCAGCTGTCCCGGCTGGGGTCCAAGAAATCTCGCAACGAGCTGTCGGCGTTGAAGAAAAACTTTTCGTGGATCTGGACGTCGGTGGGGGCCCGGCGAGAACGACGAGGCGGCTTTACACGAGTGTAGGTGCCAGTCGTGCGTACTCGTGAGGCGATGATACTGATACTACGCGTTAGCGGTGCGGGTGGAGTGGGCGAAAGCGAGGGCGCGCAGGGACCGTTGGGTCGAAGAGGTGGATTTGGTGCGCGAGGAGATGCGCAGGACATTGCGAATGCTGCGCTATATACAAGAGCAATGGCGGCATCAACTGGACCTGCACACGGACGCGAAGTGGGAGGTGGCGGCGGGGGCGAGAGCCTACGGCCTCCGTCAGGCTGCTTTGCATCGGCAGCTGGCGGAGGCTTTTTACGCTGGTTGGAGCCGTTCGCTGGTGACGGCTGTGAAGGATGTGGTGCGACAGGACGGCACTACGTACCGAGAGATTCTGGACGGTCACGCGATGGACAGCGCTCCGACGGTGGGATTGGAAGAAGCGGAAGAAGCGGAACTCAAAGAGGCGTCGACAGCAAGGCTAACGCGCAGTCGGGCGGCCGCGAGCAGCAGTTGATGCGGGCGACGCGAGGCGCGCGGCGGGTTCGGCTTGTACAGTACATATCGGTGGTTTGTCCCAATATGGTATTAAAATGATTCATTTATTCGATTTAATACTATCGCGGATTTGATCATGACATGGCATAGCCGAGGGGACTTTGATACACAGGAGTATACAATGGAATGGCAGGGAAACAGTCATATTATAGGGGGAATATGAGGCCAGCCAGGGCCTGGCTAGGTCCATACAAAAAGGATCGCTACCACTGGCTGTAGCCAGCAGTGTAGCCTTTTCCTTACAACTACGGTGGCGGCACGGGATCATCCAAGGGTCGGGTGTGTTCTAAGTGCGGGAAGCCGGGCCACTTCAAGAAGTCTTGTCCGGAGAAGGGCAAGGGAACGGGGGAGGCGAAATCCTCCCAGTATGCGAGTGAGTCTTACTCGTATTGAGGGCGCGCGGCTTGTGGGGAGTGTTAGCATGTGACTATGCTCCGGTATACTGTACTATTACGACCAAGTCTTCAGCCCATGTCACGCGTCACCTAAGGTCTTCAGTTGACCAAGTCTTCATTCTGACAAATGCGATCAAAATTACCTTATATGGAAGTTCGGCAAACTTCGGATCAATATTTATTGCCTTTTTGGGACAGAAAAGTTGCCTGTAACCGTCACCGGTGTCCAAACTCTTCAATTCAGAGGGCCGTGTCACGCGTCACCTGAAGACTTGGTCGTAATAGTACAGTACCGGTACAATCCGCACGCATGTGATACTCGTAGCAATATTGGTAATACAATATATAGTGCGAGGCGACGGTAGAGTCGCCTCGCTGGTTACGTCTCCTTTCCCCCTCGAGCTCTTTGGAACGAACGTCGCGTTGACTAGTGACCGCTGCGGCCAGTTGGAACAGCTAGAACGCTAAGCTGTTCCAACTGGCCGCAGCGGTCACTAGTCAACGCGACGTTCGTTCCAAAGAGCTCGAGGGGGGAAAGGAGACGTAACCAGCGAGGCGACTCTACCGTCGCCTCGCACTATATATTGTATTACCAATATTGCTACGAGTATCACATGCGTGCGGATTGTACCGGTATACCGGAGCATAGTCACATGCTAACACTCCCCCACAAGCCGCGCGCCCTCAATACGAGTAAGACTCACTCGCATACTGGGAGGATTTCGCCTCCCCCGTTCCCTTGCCCTTCTCCGGACAAGACTTCTTGAAGTGGCCCGGCTTCCCGCACTTAAAACACACCCGACCCTTGGATGATCCCCGTGCCGCCATTGCCATCCTCTCCGACGCTGCCGCGTCACCGATGCGCCACTTGAGCATGCGAGTCTTGACCTCCTTCACGTCCAGTTCGTCGTCGGTCAAGTTGTCGATGGTGAAGATGAGGTCCTCATACTTGGAACCCAAACCCATCGTCAGCGCCAGGATCATCTCGAGGTCACCGAGCGGGGCGTCCAACAAATCCGACTCCCCCGCCGCGTCCACGACCCGCGTAATCCAATCCGCCATCGACTCCTCCTCGCCCTTGAGCATCGTGGCCATCTTCCGTCTGTGCGCAAGCTGCGCGCCCAGCCCTTGCACCCGGTGAATGTCCGCCAATGCGAACCACACCTTCCGGGGATCCTGCTCCTTAGCATGCGCGAGCTGGGAACCCGACAGGCACGACACCAATTCCGCGTGTAGTACTTTGCTTATCCGGCCCAAATTACTTATCTGACCATCCCAACGGGATGATAACTCCGAAACCACTGGCTCAACCCAATCATCACTGCACTCGTCCCAACCTGTCCCAATTGAAGATCAGGCCCAACCTGATCAAGTCCTGACCGCACAACCAAGATTCAGAAAAGAGCAACAGGTACACGGAACATCTGACTCGGAATGGCTACCCACTGTGGCACTGTCCAGCAGGACGACTACGATACGGCACATCTGCCGCCCTTCAAAAAACAGCCCGCATCATATCGGCCCATAAATGCCGCCCATTTCCACATCACAAACTTTTGACGGCCGTCGCCGTTTATGGGATGGTGGCCAGCCCTAAATTTGATTTGAACCACTTGACATTGAACAAAACAGTATTATCTGGTTATATATTCAAACGGACCATCGCCAAGCAATGAGCCTTTAGTTTCGATGGGCGGGGCCCATCTGGTACCATCGGTCTGATGGGGGTGGTTGGGATGATGGCATGGACACCTAAGGAAGCCCCGTTTACGTCGTGGAGCGGGCCTGTCAGAAGCTTAATACGACGACTTTAAGAGGCCTGAGAGAGCTCTTCTACGTCGTCACAGCTGGCAGCGGCGGATCAATCAGTCCCAATCAGGACTCTCCTTCTGCCACGTCGCCACCTCTGTCAACGCCTAGCTGCCCGCCGCCGGCGCCGATCTGCAGCTTGCTGCCTACCACCCGCCACCTTGCTCGCACACCTTCTATGCCCTCGCGCGCCTCGTCTAGCCGTCATTCACGCCGTAGCACGCCGCCGGAGCCCCACGCCAGCCGCAGGCGCGCTGCCTGGCTCCTGCACCCGCCGCCTGGCTCCTGCGCATGCGCACAAGCCCCCGTGCATGCTGTTGAGGCCTCACGCATGCCGTCTGGGCCTCGCGCCCGCCATCTAGGTCCCACGCACGTCGTCTAGGTCCTGCGCGCACCACTCCTGCCCGGCACTCGCGCCTGGCCTCGCGCCCGCCTCGTTCAGCTCTGCGCTAGCCCCAACGCGCCATCCGACATCTCCATACGCTGCCTGGACCCCGTGCATGCAGCGCCGACCCCGCGCACGCCGTCTGGGTCCCCTGCACACCGCTCCTTCCCGGCCTCGCGCCCCTGGCCTCGCAACCGCCTCATTCGATCCTCATGCCTTCCCTTCCGAGCTCACCGCCGTAGCCCATTGCAGCCCGCCGTAGCCCGCTGCTGCTCGCTCGCCGCCGCCACCTCCGTCGTCGCCTGGTCGTTCCTTGGTGCGTGCGCCCTGCGGTCGCACCCGCTTCCCCCCTACTCCTCTGCCTTTCCGGGCTCACCGCTGTAGCCCGCCGTAGCCTGTTCGCTGCCGTCGCCTTCGTTGTCGCCGTAGCCTGTTCGCTGCCGTCGCCTTCGTTGTCGCTGGTCGGCCAGCTCGATGCGTGCACCCTGCAGTCGTTTCTGCTTCCCCCACTCCTCTGCCTGTCCGGGCTGACTGCCGTAGCCCGCCGCAGCTCGCCAGAGCCCGCCGCAGCCCGCTGGCCACCGCCACCTCCGTCGTCGTTAATCGGACAGCCTGGCGTGCGGTCGCACCCGCTTCCCCCTACCTTCCGCCTTCCCGCCAGCCCCGCGCACGCCGTTCGATCTCCGCGCTCGCGCTTGGCCTCTGCGTGCGCCCTTGCGCTGGACTGTCGCAACCTCCGGGAGCAGGAGTGGGAGCCGGGCTGGGCACCAGTTTTGAAGAGCGTAGGTGCCGAGATTAGAGAGCGTAGGTGCCGAGAACATGACGGTCGTGGCCTTCGACCGTCGCCGGCGTCTCTGGCGGTTGTGAGATGTCGGAAAGGGGCCATGTGGAGGTATACGAGCAGTTCCGCGACGTTGCAGTCGCTGGCGCCGGCGCTGCATATGCGTACCAAGCTGTAATAGTTAGATCTTTATTCTGAATACATGCCGTTTGCACACAGAGATTCGGGATAAGCAGGGAGAGGCTGCTTCACACACATTCGTGTTTATTCGCACAAGTCTCATTCAAACATGGAGGTCAGTTAAATGTATGGAGGGTCTGAGGCAGCGTACGAAGGCTTCTAGTAGCACTGGGAACACTTATTTGCAGCCCCAAGCGAAGAGGAAAATAATTGTTCAACATTTTATACGTAGGTTCAACTTCGAGTACGAACACATATAGGAAGTACCCCATCTTTCGTTCGAAATCGTGTCCCCTGTACAAACCACCGGTAAAAATAAGAAAAAAATCGGAGGGGCTGCGGCGGAGCTAGAAGATGAGATTCCGACACTCGAAGCAAATAAAACAGTCAGAACTGCCTGCTAGGAAAAAAAAATGCGAGGGAACAACCTTTATTCGGCATCCGATTGGCTGTCCGGATATTACTCAACAGAGTAGTACGATCGCGACGTAGGGGCAAAGACCTCCGTCCAAGCTTCCTGTCCGTACCAAACTGTCTGAGCAATATCTTTAAATACCATCTGTGTTGAAAACTTCGGATAATTTGCTTGCGTCGTCGAGAACCGAAAGCTACGTGCCAAACGGAGCTCAGCTACGTCGTCCATCCGCTAGCTACGTCGTTTGAACGTCGAATCTTCAGCTCTGGTTGTATTGTTTCAAATGGTCAATTGAATATCTACACTAACACATGCCCTAGAGTATTCTCTCCTTTCATCTCACTGGCTCCCCACCACCTCTCGTTCTTGTCCCCGCCCCACCATACCCGTCGCAAAACGGCCTGCCCTCGTTATGCTCCGCCCCCGTCGCCCCGTCACGCAGTGTGCATGCCCTCGTCAAGAAGGGCCTGCCTCGTTGTGTTCCGCCCCCGTCGCCCCGTCATGCACACCTTCGTTGCAGACCTCCGGTCGCAATCCACGAACGCGCCGCAGTGACGAGGCCGTCAGCGAAGGGTGAGAGGAAGGGAGAAGGGAGGGGAACCGGAGCTGGCCGACAGGTGACGGAGGTGGCATATGCGAGTGCTGCGGCAGCATGCTGGCTGCAGCGGTGAGCATGCCGGACGGGAGCGGCGTGCACGGGACCCCGACAGGTGACGGAGGTGGCATATGCGAGTGCTGCGGCAGCATGCTGGCTGCAGCGGTGAGCATGCCGGACGGGAGCGGCGTGCACGGGACCCAGACGGCGTGCGCGGGTTCGGCGCTGCGTGCACGGGGTCCAGGCAGCGTATGCAGGGGTCGAATCGCGCGTTGAGGCTCGCACAGAGCCGAACGAGGCGGGCGCGAGGCGGGGCGCGAGTGCCGGGCAGGAGCGGTGCGTGCAGGACCTAGACGTCGTGCGCAGGGGCCGAGATGCCCATCAACGGCGTTCGCTGGGTCTTTTGCACATGCGCAGGAGCCAGGCAGCGCGCCCGTGGCCAAGTATAACGTGCGGCAGCGTGCTACGGTGAGACGGCGACTCCGACACACTAGCGTGAACTTAAAATAGATTTAAGATCTTCCGCGGAACGTTACTGCGAAGCAACTACCACTTAAAACCTTTAATCCACACACACACACAACAACCAAATGAACCTTGGTATGTCAGAAGTCTCAACAATTTGAGTTCGGGTCACCCTGCAGTATACAGGTAAGATTAATGTTTCCTCGGAAAGCACTCTTCGTTGCTTAGAAACGTATCAGAGCAAACTTTGAACTAAAGAGTCCTCGGGTTGATAGATTTCGGTCACAAAGTACACAAGTGAACAATGTATTGGGTTTTTTATATTTAGATTCCTCGGAAGTATGTTCCTCGGAAAGGTTTTTGAAGCGTCCAAGGGGCGAAACCTTGCGAACCTCAGTAGAAACACCCGGGGTTTAACCCAGCGTACTTCCTAGTAACAATTTACAACCCGATGCAACACGGAGAGGAACTGTGCTACAGCGAACCGTTCACACAATTGACCCAAGTTGAACCAGAGCTCAGGTACCTTTGAAAGCTTATTTGAGGGTGGCCTCAATTGACTCACGCACACAACACGCCCACTTTGGTTATGCCAACAAATTCGCTTTATATGTAACTAGCTAAGAAATGTTTGGTAACAAATCTCCGCGGAACGTCACAGACCACACCGCAACCGTTTTACTAGCTTGGACCGAGGTCTGGGCAAGTGGGGGGTTCGATATGATCCTGTTCCTCGCGTTTCTGGTGGGTTTATATACATTTTTACAAGAGTGATGAGTAAATATTCTACAGTAATAATTGAGTGGTGGTGTTTATTTCTCCGATGCCCCGCGCATAAATATACCTGTTTTTGGGTCGGACAGTCAGCCAGATTATCCCGAGGGACTGCCAAGAACCCTTCCGAGGGAGCTGCCGGACGCGCGTCCTGCTCTCTCTCTGCCTATTGGTTCGATCTTTCCGCTCTGTACCTTTCATTATACCTTTTCTGGCCTCAATTGTGGAGCCAGGGCGCGAGGGTTCGCTGCGGGTACGCGTGTATGCGCGGCGCCAGAGTACTACTCCTTTTCTTTATGTTATCTTAATTGGTCATGCCGTAATGTCGCGCAAATCACGCCACCGTGAAAAGCCGATATTCCCGACGAGTAATTCCGACCCCGAAGTGTTCTCGGCCTGAGTTCGATTCCGAGGAAAGCCATTCTTTCCTCTCTGCGATTGGGCGTTACCCAAAATAGTATTCTTTATGTTTTTTCCAGTTCCTCGGAACCACTGTTCCTACTAGACGCGCTATTTATAGTTCCTCGGAAGTCTGCAATAGCATATTTCTCGAAACAATCATTTTCCTAGTAAGAAGTCTTTGAAAAAAGTCTTCCTCGGAATATGTTCGTGCAATGGTCTTTTTGGTT
>QVIE01003316.1:0-51144 GCA_013387415.1 Panellus pusillus | reverse complement strand
TCGAGCGTCCTTTCCTTCGTCTTCACAGCGGTCCACTTCATTGTCGTGACTGCCTCGCACGTATCGCCACGCGATCCTTTTCTCTGCTGGTACTGGCAACTGCAAACTATCTTGGTCCACATAAAATGACTGCACTGGCCGCGGGACTGGGATTGAGTCTCACCGATAATGCGACGTGCGTCTTGTGCACCTTTGCTCGTCCGCCTCCTAATTCTCGCCCGATAGTTGGAATATGTGCTATCCGACATTCCCTTCTATTGTGTAGGCCTTACCGCGCTAGCCGTCTTTGCTTTTTTCATGGTCATGCGTCGTATCAGTCTGTGCGTTTCTTGCCACTTTAGTTCATTTCTCCTTGCTCATGCATCTACAGCCCTTCCATCTTCCTGTATACGTCTTCTTTGCTCGCCTTCGGTTCGTTTTCCGCTTTTTTCTCCCGCTTGCCTCTCAAGTCGTGAACATAGGGGCTGCGATTCTCGACCTCGCTCAAATCCTCATCCGGGGGACTGCCAACACTGACACAAACAGCGACCTTGGTTCTGTCACCGGCATCGTAAACACACGCGAAGTCGGCCTGGCTCTAGCATTCGGATTTCGATTTCTCTACCTGTGGGCATTGGTTGCCGAGCGACCCCGTTACGAACCCCGTCCCAGATCACAAATTGACCCCCTATTTTCGGATTTTCACAGTGCCAGCTGGGAACGATGGGGATCTCTGGTTTCATCCTCAAATACGCGGTCCTAGGTTCCATCATCTCCATCCCCGTCCTGCAGATCTTGTGGCGGATCGAAACTGTCCGATTTTCCACTGTATACATTGGGGAATCAACGATCCAAATCGCTGTGTCTGCCTTGCTCATCGCCAAACTGATGTTGAACTTGTACCTTTCCTCCGTCAGCCCGTGGTGGCGACCGTTCTCAGCCTACATTGTGCCTTTTCTCGCGCTGATGATTTCTACTGGGATTGGAACCGGAAATCTCCTGTACTGTGAGTTCCCTCCGGATAGTTCCTCATATAGGATCTGATATACGTGATCTGGTAGTCAAGTTCTCAGAAACGACTCTCGGCCGTTTTCTCCAGGCCGTAGAAATGTACGCTCTAATACTGTATATTCTTATCTCCAAGTTCTACGAGCCTCAACGATATGCGACACCCGAGATGCCGGCACTCCGGAAACGGTCTTCCTTTTTTGCAGGTTTGCCTCAAAAGATGGAAGAAGCTGCTTTCCGGGTATCATCCCCTATTGCCGAAATTCCGGCACGCGACCTTGGACGCCTGGCTGCTGACCGGCCCGCCTCACGAGAGTCTCGCATCAACCGAATATCTTCGTGGATCGGTGCCCGCCGGTCCTCGCGCCCCATTAGTGGAGAGCAGAGATTGTGGGACAAGGCTGGAGATGCGGAACGGGGCATTGTCACCGAAGCACGGACGGTGACTCCCGAAGCGAGTCTCGAGGAACAAACTGTCGAAGCCATCCAGGAACAGCGGGTGTCTGTGGTGGCGGCGCCAAATGTTGTCATCCCTCCGACACCCAATACATTCGAGGCGGCGACGCCCTCGACCGTGGGTCGTTACACCGGCGTGTCTTTTGCTTCGTATTACGGGATGGCCACAAGTGCACGTTTGACCATGCCGAGCGCCGTCATTCCCAACGATGGGTCCCGGAACACCGACTCTCCCGTATACGGCCTGAACGGGATCGTTAACTCTGCCGCTGCGCAGGAATCGCCTGACCTCACCCCTCAGCGTCTCGCCCCTCCCTCTCCTTCGCCTGAGCCTTTATCTGCTCGAGGATCGACCAGTTCGTTTGATGAGCTCTTGCGCCAACAGACCGAGCTCGACAAGAGCATCGCTGCACTCCGTATCTTCTCATCTGAGACGCCTGCCATGTCACCTCCGCCGCTACCGAACCCCGATAATAAGAAATTGGGCATCGACCGGGCTACTAGCGTATCTTCGGAAAAGTCGACCTCGAACAAGAGCGAATTTTCTCTCAGCATCTTCCCGGATCCGCCGTTGTTTGACCGCAGCTCAGTGCTCCCTCCTGTAACCAGGGCTAGAGACCCCCCGTTCCCCGGCGTGCGCGCGCGCATCGGCAGGCAATCGCGACTCCCTCACAGCGTCGTCTCGACGAGTCAGCTGGAAGGCGAGGGCCTGTCTGCGCCTGCTACCCCGGCTCAGGACCGGGTTGACTCTGCTGGCACTCAATACGACGTGACGTCTTTCATAGGCGGTATGCTTATATTTCATGATAATCTGTATATCAGAAACTAACGCTGGGCAGACCTCTCGGTCCCCGGTGCAACGTCCAGCGGAGTGCCGATGGGTGTGGTCAATGAAGCGGTAGAGACCGACTCGGACCTTGAGAGTCTCGTATTATCGACTGTGACGCCAGGATCCAACGCAGTCTTGCGTCCGCTGCTGTTGAGCTCGATGACCCCGTCTATAACGTCTTTACCCCCTGCAGCCACGAGCGGCTCTCAGCCTCCAATGACGTACGAATACCCCACTCTCAAGCCGCTGCTCCTAGGTTCGACGCCGGCGGTGCCGTCGCCGCTGTCCGCAGGCGCACGGCGGACGACTGCATTTGGTGTCTCGCGGCGACCGTCGAGGCCGGGGCATACGCGGCCGGTGATCAGCGTGCCGCGTCAGCTAGAGAGCGAGCAGGTTGAGGAGGCGGCGTTCGAGCAGCCGCGGACGCCTCCGCCGTTGAATCCCCTTGGTTGACTATACTATGTATTTTGTATCTATGCTCCGTCGCGATCGATCATCAATGACGTCTGTGTCTTCCCGTTATATCTTGAGTGTTTTCGTTCCGCACCAACACCCTCATGTCTCGCTTTCCTGATTACTACAAGCTATTGGGCGTCTCTACCTCTGCGACGTCCGAGGAGATTCGTAGCGCCTACAAGAAAGAGTCTCTCAGGTTCCCATCCATCTACTTCACCTACTGTCCACGGTCTGATCCAGGCAGCACTGCAGGACTCACCCCGACAGGATAGCAAATGCCACTCCAGAGCAGAAGAAACAAGCCACAGAGAGATTCCAAGCAGTTGCAGACGCATACTACGTCCTTTCAGATCCCACGAGGAGAAAAGAATACGATGCGTTATACAGCACGCGCTCGCGTGCCGACCGCACCGAGGCGCCTGGCTCATCGAGCTCGTTCTTCAACCAGTTTTCCGGCATGTTTGGAGGGGCCGGGGCCGGGGTGCTGGAGCACCTGGTGCTACCCAGCCTGACGCTGAGGGTGTCTTTGCGGACGTGTTCGAGGAGGTGGGCTTCACCCCGCTCAGGCGAGCTCAATCTCAAGTTGACATTACCGCCACTAGCTGCTGCGCCCTGAAGTCGAAAGGCGCGCTCCGTGGTGGGCATGGGTGGGTGCCTTTTGCGGCGCAGGCATTGGGTTCGTCATTCTGCACATCATTCGACGGTAGCCAGAGCCAAACGCGTCATTCTAGGTTTATCATCGCCAACTTCCCCGGCCTCATGCTTGGTGCGGTGGCCGGCAACCGTCTCGGTGCCGTGCGCGACGCGAAGGGGAAGAGCGTCGCTGCCGTGTTTAACGAGCTCGGTGGGAGTCAGAAGGCCGAGGTTCGCTTTCATTTGCTGCTATGCTCTCGACTCCTCACTAATGTATTTCTAGATTCTGCGAGCTCTAGCTCTGAAGGTTCTGGGTACTGCCTTTGAGCTGACATTTCTTTCGTATATGTATTCTGTATCTGTAATATCATGGATAATCCTGAAAGAGTGGTATTATTTTGAAAGAGCGGCAGGATGGGCGTAGCGGAAATAATTAGGCATTATACGGTGGAGATGGGGCATAATCAGAATCACTCGTCGTCATCTTCTATCTTGTTCAGGCTGTGTTTCGAATGGTGGGGACTGTCAGGAAACGCGTCCTCAGGTCTGTTGGACGTGAGTGGCGCGCTCAGGAGGAATGGAAGGATGGCTCTTACTGCCTGACAATCTCTGCGCCACCCAGCTCCTGCTTATGCTTCCTTTGTTCTTCTTGTTCTTGCCACTCTTGAGTCGGGACCACGTTTTGTCCTTGTGGGGGGTCATGTTCGCCTGCGCATGGTCAGCGAGAACATGCAATCATCTGGATATCAAAAAAACATACCGGACGGTTGTTCAATTCCAAAATCGAGCTGGTCCTGTCAATCTCGAAGAATTCATCGACGTCCTGTGGGGTGATCTCGGTCGCGTCAGGGTCTGCGAACGGATTGTCCGGCTCGCTGCTCCCCGCGCTGCTTTTCTTGTTCCGATACACGCGGGAGCCGCCGAGGAAGGGATTGCGGCCTTCGACGGCACGGAGACGATCTTGAAGGGACTTTTGGCGGCGCGCGAGACCAGGCGGCATCCACCCCCGCTTGCGCAGCTGCTCCACCTCCGCGGCGCGAGCCTCCTCCGGAGAGGCGAGACTCTGGACTTCAGCCGCAGGGGCCGAAGAACTTGCGGAAAAGAGCGCCAGAGGGTTGAAGTAGCCAAAGATCGACGACGCCTGGGGTTGGCGGAAATTAGCGGAATGTCATTAAATTATTGATATAATAGGTAAGACGGAAACACATGGGGGATATAGGGTGGGGAGGAATGTGGTTAACTCCCCCCGACTATCCTGGTCACCCAGCTCCCCCCAGGTTGGCTCGGAACGGGAGGACGCACCTGCTTCGCTGGGGGCTCCGGCGCCTGCTCGATCTCACCAGCCTCATCCTCATCCTCGTAGTCCGTGGGCGTTGGCTGCTTCTTCTTCCCCTTCACCGTAGACCGCCGCCTTATCAGGGTGCCTAACCAGCCGCTGCCCTGACCGCCACTGGTCCCGGTGCTGCTGGCCGTTGTTTCCCCGCGATGATGCATCGTGTGTACGATCCGGCTCCCCACAGAACGCAGGCTATGACCGTCCGACGAGTCGTCCCGCCGATCCGCCCCATCGCGCACTTCAAACCGCGTGATGACTCCGGTCGCTCGACGCTCTTCCAAGTATTTCTGGACGAGGATGCTCTGGAGAGAGTTGTCGTGCTTCCATGAACGGACTTTGGACCACGCGCCCGACCCTGCCGGCTGCTCGACGAAAATCCTGAGCGCCATAGGACGAATGCGCAGGGTGTTGATTTCTAATATACGTTCGAGGGTATCATAGTCGATGACCGCCAGCTCCTCAGGTGAGATGGAAAACGTGCGAGTCCAGCCATGTCGTCTGCACCACGCTGTTAAATGAAAGAGATTGTGTAAGCACAAAGGGAAACCCTCACACTGCAACGCAATTTAAATGTCCGTCCTGGTGGCCATCGTGACGCCCCACCGTGCCAGGCAGCGTCTTCGTGCTGTTTCCCGGAAAGTTCGTTTCAGCCATGGAAACCCCTTCTCCCTATGAGAATGCGGGAAAAAAGAGTGTGCGTAAGACGGAGGAGCAACAAGACAAAGAAAGAAGAAGAGATAACTCCGTTGTCGGGGCACGCGTGCAATATATAACCGCGCTAGACCAGGTAACGGTGGCAACTAGTACTTCCACCAGGACCAGCTGAAATATGATGTGAAATTGACCCCCGCCTATTGCACGCGGGCGGAGATAGCGGAGTTTTGGACGCGCTGAGACGGAAACCCACCGTTTGATTACTGGTGAAGCTCTGATGTAACCGCGAAGGAGCTTGCGGCCTTGAATTGTGACTGAACATGGTAGCCGGAACGTCGAGCACAGAAACAAAGAGATGCTGATAAGTCGCGAGGTTCAGTTTCCGTGACGACCATGGAAGATCCCGTTAGTGACAGCCTGAGACCTGTGGAGGGAAAAGTAGGCCAGTGGTTCGAGTCCTATTAGCCTCGCGCGGGCCAGGCGTTTTGAGGACAATCCCAATAGTGCAGTACTAGTAAAAGCTTGATTGGGCGTGTCGGGTCAATGAAATGATGAATTTATTGAAGAAGTGTATGCCTGCCAGTACGCTACGTACGCGCTACTTAACATGCTGATGATGGATGAATCGATGATGGTCCAATGATGCTATGACTATGCCTTGGAGGAGGAATGAAAACACGGTGCGGTGCAAAAGCAAAAATAAATAAAAACCAGACGATATAATCCGAGGTCAGGGATCCTTCGACGCGGAAGACCACTGGCTCCCCCAGCTGTTGGAAGAGCTGTCTTCGGTTTAGGCATTGGCAGACGACTTCCACCACCCGGATTGCTGCTGGCTGTTCGGGGCAAACCGGAAGCGGCAACGGCGCCGTTGGGGGGAACTACGCGCAGAGGACGCTTGGGCTCGGGGAGCTGAGGTGCAGCTGGAGCTTTCGACGCAACTGGAGCTTTCGACGCAACTAGAGCTTTCGACGCAACTGGAGCTGGCGCGGCCGCAGCCTGGGGGTGAGGAACTCTCCTAGGACCGGAGGACAGAGCTACGGGTGTGGGTTTACGGCTCTTCTCAGCGACTTTATCTTTGCCGGTGACATTGAATGAAATCGGAACCCGCCATGGTCCCGGCCCTTCCATGACGTAGCGACCTGCCGTCGTCGCAGCATTGATTGGAGGGGGAGGTACGAGCGACGGCACAGCCCCGACGACGACCGAAGCTGCAACAGGAGGAGCGGCGGGCTTCTGCACGGACGCGGCATCTGGACGCGTACGTTTAATGATTTTGAGAGCCCGGACAAGGGACGGTGGCTCTGGAAGAACTGTCGGCAGAGCGGAAATGGTTGGTTGCGAAGGTTTCGCAGGGGGTGCAACAAATACGGGAGCCGAGGAGGGTCCAGTTGACGGCTGAGAAAGCGTCGAGGTCTCGTGCAGTGTTAGGCCTTGAAATGAAATACGTTGAGAGAAATGTCCTTGACTGTAAACAGAACAGATCCAAACCTGTGTCTGCAATTACATCGCGACTTTGCGCGAGCTGCGGGGTTGCGGATCTAGGACGCGATGGTCCAGCACTCGGGAGTTGTTCAGCAGGTTGCTTGACCGTGGCCTTAACTGACGTGGCGAGGGAATCGCATTCCGCTACATCGACTTTGGAATCTGTAGAACGTGTCAGCAAGATCGCAGAGACTGGAAGTGGGAAACAAACCGAGCTCCTCGCTTCTGGCCTCAGAAATTGTGCCCAATTCGCGCCCCATGTCAAAACTCTCCTCGTCACCGAGACCCAGAAATGAGATCTTATCGTTGAGCAAGTCAAAACTGGCATCGACGGCGTTCGCGCCAGTGTGGAGAGCAAAAGAGGTTTGCAGTTCGGCAGTGGATCGGTTCATATCGATAGACATTGCCCGGGACTGTGCACTGGGAACGAGAAGGGAGGTTGAAGCTTGAGAAGGAGTAGGCAATGCCATGGTAGTGTCCGCTATCAAGCTACCTGTGGGAGTGGAGAGCGGAAGGGTGACGAGGGACGAAGCGGCCGTGTCCGTGGAACTCGAAGGGCTGGATTCCGTCAGGCAAAGGACAAACGGTCGGGGCGGTCTCCAACATATCAGCTGGAGCCAGTGCATGATCCTCTGTGGCAAGTCCGACATTGCGTCTGTACATTTTAGAACGCATCGGCGTTCGCTCTCTGTCGAAAGCGACATCTACCAGCGGAGTACGAGGACTGGCAGGAGGGTGCAGCCCGATTGTGTCATTTTCGTCTTCTTCATCCACCTCCTGCTCCTCTTCGTCGGCAGCCTCAAGTTGGACTGTAGTATCGCCGACCTCGACCAGTCTTGTGGTCAATCGAACAGGACTGGGGTGTTTGACGAATGTCTGCGGAAAGAAGTCAGAGGGAAGTGCGTTTTCCTTCTGTGAGTCGGTAGTGTCGCGAACAGACAGAGGGTCGAAGAGATGGAGGATGCTCGGTCGCGGGTGATTCATGGTACGAAACGAACCAAGCCAGTCCCGGCCCAGTCCGCATTTAGCTGAACACGATCACGAGACAAAAGCTTCGGAAGCAATAGACTTGCCAAAATTGGATGCCTATTGTTTTCTCGACGAAATTGGGCTCGCAAATTCAGAATTTATTCCACTGAGGATATCCCCAAGCTTCGTGTATCCGAGCGGCCAATTGGCCACGAAAATCTCAGTGAAATCGGATGCACGTGAAATTGAGGCAGGGTTAAGATGCACGTGATCGCGTGACAGACGCGTCCCGCATCCTCGGTGACATGGACGACGATTGTTGCAACGCTGAAGAAGGAGCTCAAAGCCTGGGAGCGCAATTTCAAGGCGACTCATGGACAGGAGCCATCCATAAAGGACATTGGAAATGAGCCTGGCCTCGGTATTTTCTTTCCTTCGCCTTCGGCGTGCTAACATTAATATTGCCCACTGGCAGCCGATAAGTACAAGAAGTACAAGAAATTCTCGAAAGAGTCGGCCTCCAAACCCGTGAACCCTCCATCCACCCTCCTCGATCACAGCCGCGTCCTTCCACTCACTTACTTTCCCAACCCCGACCAGTCGCAGCTTCCAGCCGTTGTCGGGTTACAACCCATTTTCCCCCAGAAGAAAAAAGGCAAACAAAAAGAACTGAGCCCTGATGCTTTTTCGTCGAAGCCGAACCCATTCCGCCTCACCCGAGATCCGTCCCTTTCCCCGATTCCCCGCAATCCAGCACCCGACCCTTTTCTCGCAACCCCGGACGATGCCATCTCACGCGCGCGCAAACGGCTCAGGGGAGAGCCGGTTTCCCCTTCTCCGAAGAAGGAGAAGCGAAGGCGCATTGCTCAAGACAGCGAAGACGACGAGGACGGAAATCCCGACGTGAACGACGCGTCTTTCATCGAGGACTCTCCTATTAAACAACCAACCGGCTTCAAACTGCTGTTTGACGAAGCTCCTCCTCCTTCGAAGCTCATATTCCCCACGTTCAAAAACACTGCCGGCCTGTTTCGCGAACAGACGGTGGACAAGATGGATGTTGATGAAGAGAAGCCACCACCCCTTGGCATCCAAACGAAAGATGCAAATAATGCACCTTCTGACGATGAGATGGGCGATCCGCGCCCTCCAAAGTCAGCTTCCACTTCTCGAGACCTGTTGCCTCCCTCCCCTCCTCCACCTACACAGCGCGTTCCCACCAAATCTCGGTTTGCCAACGGCAAAGGGAAATCCAAAGCCAAGGGCGGTGTCAATGGTACGAAACAATCTCAGACGTCAGATTCAGAAGATGGCAGCAGGAGCGATGACGAGATGAACGTCCGAGTGATCGATCGACACGCTTTCCGCGGACGTGCGGCGCGGGAAGATGATAGTGACATGGACGAGGAGGCGTACTATCTTGGGTCTCGACGTCGGCGCGCAGATGCAGATGCCATCCAGCAGGAAAGCACGATGGGGTCTGAGACAATCTCCGTACCAGACACGCTGATCAACATTCTGTCGCTTGCGCCGGCCACTACCACTCTGGGACGCCGAGACGAGGAAGTGGTGGGGCAGCTTTTGTATGGTGAGCGGAGAGGAAACTACGATCCGTCGAAGGGAGGAGAGATTTGGGGCGTAGGCGAATATGAGGGACAGGAGCGGGATGAATTTGCATTGGCGTCGACGAACGGCAGCAAGCACCCAACGTACGATGACGAAGATGATTGGGAGGGTGAGGGTGTTCCATGGGAGGTCGGGGAGCTGTAAACAACGCGTCGGTGCGACGCGTTACGCGTGTCTAACACATTTTCTCCACGTGTAAACAACCAGGCATGTACCTCCTCCGATGTGTTCGTGGACTATCTTTGCAACTTCGTATCCGTGTAGGTAGATGTGCTGCGAAGCTACAGTCTATCGCACGAAAAGGACCCATGTACACATGTAGTTGAGACGAATTGGCGCGACAGGCGTCGTGTCCTTACTGATCACTACGCGTGTTTTGCACGCCTGCGCTGGCGTAAGTGAGTTAAAGAGGGAGAGGGGGCACGTATGCCCGCGCATATGCCTGGTCTCTCAGAGATTCTCCCCGCACTTCAACGCCGTTCCAGCAGCATCCGCGAACGAATTCGAAAGATCAGCCTAACCAAGAACCAAAACGCCTCCAACGACCAGCAGTCGACACTACCAGATTCGATGGTTTCTTCACCCGCGCCTCCCGCCATCGCTATCCTGGATTCACCAGAAGTAGTCCAAAAGCTCCTCGAGGCCATCCTCGATTCGCCCGGTGGTAAACGAGGAGTCTCCAGGCTCGCCAGGACGTGCCGCGCATGGAAGGAACCCGCACTTAACGCTTTGTGGCACGAACTCGGTTAGTTTATGTTCGATGCGTTATTTCTCAGTGAACCGAGAATTGTGCTCGATAGATTCCCTCGTGCCTATCATTGGCCTGTTCCCTTCGCATCTGCTGAAGAAGACGAGAAGACCGGGGCTCGGATTGGTGGGTACAATCTACGGTTGTCGAACGGATTGCTGAACCTGTTATACCTTAAATTCAGACAGCGCCCCAACGGAAAGAGACTGGGATACCATACTCAAGTACGCCGGACGCGTTACGAAGATAACCTTCGATGAAATCAGCAACATTGTCTCCACGTCCATTTTCCCGATCTTCGAGAACACAGACCGCGGAAATACCTGCTTCCCAACCTCCAGCACCTTATATGGCGGGTGACCAGCCCCGAGAACCTCGACCGCGCGTCCTTGTTCTTGAACTCCGAGCTGCAGGGCCTGGCATTGCATCTCGGCACGGCGGGAACCAGGTTCTCGACGCTCCCGCCCTCCTAGCAGACGTCGGGAATCGCATGAAACTCCGCTCCTTCTCCCTCACTTACTCCGTAACTCTCCCCGACGCGTTCGCGTACGTCCTGCAGTCCCAAAACGAGCTGGAGAGGGTTTCAATCGTGGCACCAGGAACGCTATCCCCGACGGTGGGCAAATGGCTCGCGCACCTCCCGCACTTGAAGAGCCTTCAGCTCGACCTGTCGAGCAAGTCCACCGTCTCCGTAGACGGCTTTTTCAGCCAAGTGCTCCGCTCGGGCGCGTCCACGCCGGAGTCTGTCGAATTCCACACGGACAGCGGGGTGTTCTCGGGCGACGACTCCGCTGGCATGGACTTCAAGGAGATCCGCAATTCGCTTCTCAAGTTAACCGGAGACCGCGAAGGCAAGAGCTGGAAAGAACGTGTTCCCAGCTCTAACACAGGTGCAGCTGACCGGCCAGGCGTTGAATATCGCGGCGTTTTTGACACAGCTGTCCAACACCTTGACCCATCTGGAGATCGTCATCGAGGATCCGCCTAATCCTGTAGATTGGCAACATCTATCGCACACGATATGTGAGCGATTCGGCAGCTCGCTAGTTTCCCTCCGAATTAGTGCAACGCTATCGTCAAAGTTCGGAGAATTGGTGCGGTCTACGTCGAGAGGAGGAACAGCAGCACCGCCGAGTCGATTGTCGCTCGAGTATCTCTCGTCCTTCCTGCGCTGAGGACGATCTCGATTGACCTTCCTGAGTCGGTGATATTCGTCGACGCGGACATTGCGCACCTCGCGGCGACGTGTCCCAACCTAGAAGAAGTCCGATTGTGCCCGTTAGCTCGGTTCTCGGCAGCCACGCCTCCCCAACTGAGTTTGGAGGGTCTCGCGCCGCTGATGAGGGACTGCCGAAGACTCAATACCCTGGCGGTGGTTATAAATGCGAAAGGCGGAAGTGCCGAGCCGTCCGCGTCTTCGCAAACTCTAAACTGGCTCCACGTTGGTCACTCGTGGGTCGCAGATACTTTGCAGGTTGCCATCCTACTGAGTCACTTGGCTCCGCATCTCGAGGTACGAGTGAAATTGTTGGATTCTGTGACTAGATGTTAATGGAATTTCAGACAATCAAGTGGTTCACGGAGCGTAATCGCCCAGGCTTTGTAGAAGCGAATGCCCGATCGTGGCAAAAAGTGTCGGACATATTGCCGCACATGCAAAACCTCCGGCTGACAGAACGCCGAGCCGCCACTGCTGCTGCTGTTGCCCCGGAAAAAGAAGTGGTGGTTGAATACGTCTACGTCGAGACCACGCGGCCGACGATGTGCGACAAGGCTGTTGATGCGACACCTCTATTGGTAAATCGCGACGTGGAGGCGAAACCCTCGGTCGCAGAGCACTCGGTGCAAGTGAAACCGTTGTCGAGCAACCGTTCTGTGCAGGTTCGCTCGGCAACGAGCGACAGAGAGACGCAGACGAATCCAACAGCAGAGGCAGAGATTGACGCCACGCCAGTCGAGGTGCATCCCTCCTCTGTCGCTGTACAGGCACAAGCAGAAGAGACGGAAGCCAATCTTTCACCCGCCAGCATCCTGTCTCTCTTGGGCTTGTTATGTCGGATGTGTATCTCGTACCCGCTCAGCCTTCCGTTGCGGCTGATCCACGCATCTTTCGGATTTCTGCAACGGGTCGGAACGCCTCGGTTAGTCGAGAGGACGTACCGCTGGACACTCTCAATGTCCGTCCGTAATCTTCTGTTTGATATGATATATGTACTTACTGTATGATTATGATGTGTGCCGTGCACTCTTAGGACAATAAAAATGCTTGCATGACTGAGATTTCGGCCACAGAGACGCCTAAGGAAGAGGTTAAGACTGAGATTGTAGTCAGAGCGAAGATTGATCGGTGGGTGCCGCGGCCTCGAATTGCACCCGGCAACAATCGCGCGACGCGTCACTCACTTTCACTTCCTGACTACATCATGTCCGAGAAAAAGCAGGAGAGAGATTTCACCCCAGAGGTCGACGCCATTCTCCCTGAAGCAGAGGCCCTCGCAAAGGTTCCCATTCCTCGCCTCTGTTCTCCACTCGTCTTGTGACCACTTTTGCAGGCGGGCAAGCTACAACCAGCCCTGGACAAGCTTTTGGTGCTCGAAAAACAGACAAGAAATGTACATGGCCTGTTGCTTAGCAGTGCTCGTTTCTCAATAGCAATTCTTAGGCCTCAGATCTCAAGTCAACCACGCGACTCACGACGGCGATCATCCAACATTGCTACGACGCTCGGGACTACGACCTTTTGAATTCCAACGTTTCATTATTGAGCAAGAAGCATGGCCAGCTCAAGGCTGCAGTTCAGGCCATCGTGGAACTTGTCATGGGATGGCTGGAAGAAGTCAAGAAGGCCGCAGGAACCAGAAGTGGTTAGAGCTCGTTCAAACTCTGCGCAGTGTGACTGAAGGAAAGGTGTGTATCTTTACTAGCGCCTCTCTCTCTCACTTACTTTGATAGATATTCCTCGAAACCCTCGCGCGCGCGTTACCCTCATGCTAGCCCATTACCACGAAGGCCTTGCAGCTGGGCCGTCCACTGCTTCCACCTACAAAGAACCTATGCAAACAGCCTGCGACCTTCTTACAGATCTTCAAGTCGAGACGTACTCTTCAATGGAACGACGAGAAAAGACCGAGTTCATCCTTGAGCAGATGAGACTGCTCATCGTGGTTGCGCGGCTAAAGGACGCGGAACTGGACAAAAAGAGCGGCAAGGAAGTTATGGGTGGAGGAGAGACTGAATGGGTCAAGGTCAGAGTCGGGGGCAGGAAGATCAACGAGGAATTTCTCAAAGAGAAGGACCATGAAGTACGTCCGTCCTCCCGCCACGTTCTTGCTTACTTATTTTCGCCTTTCAGGATCTGAAACTCAAGTATTACGATCTCATGATACAACATGCTCTCCACGGTTCAGCGTATCTCGACGTTGCCAAATACTATTACAAGGTTTGGGAGACGCCGTCGATCAAGGAGGACACGACCGAACAGGGAAAAGCTGTGCGCACCATTTCTCAAATTGCGTCGGAAATGCCTCATTTTGAGATACAGGCCCTCGAGCACATTGTGTACTACATTGTTCTCGCTCCACACAGCAACGAGCAATCCGACATGCTTCACCATCTCTTCGCAGACCCTGCTCTCGTTAAGCTGGAACTCCACTAGTGCGTGCTGTATACAACCGGATTATCACATGTGCTTAGGCGCATTCATCTTAGCAACTTGGTAAAATGCTTCACGACGCGAGAACTTATGCGGTGGCCGGGGATCGAAACGATATATGGCGAGTTCTTGCGCAAGACAGCCGTTTTCAGCTTGGAAAAGCAGTGGGAAGACCTCCACACCCGCGTTATCGAGCACGTAGGTGCTTTTTACTCTTCGATTGAAATTCATATCTTATTCATACAACGCCAGAACGTCCGGGTAGTGGCACAATACTATACACGCATAACCCTTCCCCGGCTAACTTCCCTTCTCGACCTGAACCAAAAGCAGACCGAGGAGACGATCGCACGGTTGGTTGTCGCCGGAACCATATGGGCGCGTATCGACCGCCCAGCGGGCATCGTAAATTTCCGGAACCAGCGAAGTCCAGAGGACGTGATGAACGATTGGAGTTCGGATATGCAAAAGCTGCTCAGCGTCGTGGAGAAGACGTGGATGGGGATGAACGCAGCGCAAGCAGCACAATCGCGGGTAAAAGCGTAGATTTACTTTGTATCAATGCATTTTCTTTCCATCCCTCGTTGGTTTGAGCAAGTTGTAATTTTTTTCTATTTTTGAATATCATCGACATCGGATGCCATTTCTTCGACTGAATCCTCCCTCCCACCTTGCCCCAACAAGACTTCTGGTCCCTCCATATTCAATCTGACCAGGAACTCGAATGCTCGATCCGAGATAATACTATAAGTATCAGATTGAGAAGCAGACAGTTCGTCTTCCTCGGGAAATTCTTCAATATCTTCAAAGGCGCCCTCTTCTTTCCCAGTCTCCTTCTCGGGCTCGTCGATGCCCCTCGTCATCGCCGGCGCGTAATCGACGCGGTTACCTTGCTGCCACATCTTGACATACTGCACCCCCTTGGACCAGTTCGTCTCCCCTTCATGCGCCTCCGCAATCATCTTCCAGCGCTTCCGCGCGATGAGCGAGCCCTCGTCCATCTCCGCGAGCGTGTCCCACGTCGCCAGCGCGCGCTTCTCCTTTTCAAACGCGTGCTCGATCTCGCCGCGCACAAAGGACGCGCCGAGGTAGTCGGCCTCCATCGCCGCGAACGTCGTCGCAATGTGGTGCTCCGAGCGCAGAGCCCGAAACTGCGCCACGGCCTTGGCGTACGCCTGTGACAACGGCATCTTTCCGTGCTCGTGTAGGTTTAATGTGAATTGTACGGCGCTGGGGGAGGTGGCGATTCAGCTTCGCAGTCTATATCAGATCATACGGAAAACGCACTCTTCCGGTGTTGGATTCCGCCCTCGCTGTCTCAACCTCGTCCATCCCTCCCCATTGACTTCATGCAGCTCAATATCACCTTTCTCGACCAGAGTCGAGGGCCGAAACGCTTCGAATGGGTGGTCCGCGTAAAACTGCCTCCGAATATCATCCTCAATATAGTAGATGAGCAACGGCCGGTTTTGTGGGCGCCGTAGCTTTGTTTGCGAAATCGGTTTCATTTTTTGGTCGTAAGACGTCCGTGGAGGTGGTGCTTTCGGTGGGAGAGGAAGTGGGGGAAGTTCAGCACCGGCTGGTACCATTTTGGCTCCTCCTTGATGAGGGCGAACGCATAAGCCGAGACACTTGGTGGTGCACTTGGTTCGCAATCCTACGCCCCATTGCAGAGAGTCTTCAAAAAGTTGAGCGTGATGCCGATGGCCAAAAACGGGTTTCCGAAATAACATGTCCAAATATCAACTCTAAAATCATCCTGCACAGAACTGGAACTAATTAAGCATAAAAAAGTATCGAAACCCTGCATCACAACCTGGCGCGTTGGTTTCCATGTTCCTGCTTCGCCTTGTCCCGGAGGACGCGCCGCAGCTATAAAATACAGGAAATCGGTACAGCGCCAATGATCCTCAGGCTTGAACATGTTACTTACAATCTTCCCGGATGCGTTCTTAGGAATAGCGTCCGTGAAAACTACACCACCAGCAAGCTGCTTGTACGCTATCTTGTTGTCCGCAACATGCTTGATCAGTTCAGCTTTGATCTTGACGCCCTCAGTGGGTTTGCCAGTAACGCGTTTGAACGTGGCCTCGTTTAGCACGACAAAAGCGAGCGGAATCTCGCCGGCATAATCGTCGGGGATACCGACAACACATACATCAGCAACCGCGGGATGCAGTCTATGGTATGTGAGTGAAAGCAGAAAGTGGCTCCTAGGTTGCCTACAGTAGATGTCCTTCCAGCTCAGCGGGAGCAACTTGGAAACCTTTGACCTTCATTCAAGATCAGTTGAGCATCCCGCAGTTTCACGCTGATCTACCTTGATGATCTCCTTCAAACGGTCTACCACGAAAACTTCGGAGTTTCTGATGATGACTTCGTCCCCTGTGCGAACCCACCCATCGACAAACGACTCTTTTGTTCTGTATGAGGTCAATCGAAACTTACGGCAAAGACTATCGACTGCACTTACGCCGCCTCATTATTAAGGTATCCCAACGCCATCGAGGGTCCGGTGACAACCAGCTCGCCTGCCTCGCCTTCGCTGCAACGAGATCCGTCAGGCCGCACGACGCGCGCTACCACACCAGGTATAAGCTGCCCGGCAGCGCCCGGAGTACTCATCGCCTGCCGGCCGCCCATAAGGGAAATGGTGGTGCAAGTCTCGGTCATTCCTGAGCAGATAGAGGAGGTGAGTTCGTCATTTATCAGGAATTTAAGTATTTCCTGACCGTAACCCTGGCCGATGGCTGCATTGGGGAGAAGCTTGCGAAGGCCGGACAACAATTCGCCCGATAGCGGCGCAGCGCCGGAGATGACGAATCTGACATGGCTCAAATCATGTTTCTTGGTCGCTGGATGCTGTTGTGGAGCTTGAATCGTGTCCCTCTCTTGACAACACAAAACAGGTTCACCTTGCAGAGCAAAACAATGTGGGGAGGAACCAAGCTATGAAAAATATTAGCGATGCGCCCCTGCATAGTGAAACATCATACAGTAAATGAGTGATCTTGTATTTGGAAACACTGTCCAGGAACTGCGTGAAATTAAATTTGGGGATGACCACCAGCGAGAGCTGGAAAAGTTTCAGACTGAATAACCAAAAGAAGGAAAGGAGCACGAACGCCAGAGAACAGCATATAATGGAGCTACATGATGTGAGCTGAGATTCCGATCACGGCAACATACCCACTTACGACGACAACTAGGCCATAGATGTCTTGTGAAACATCAGAAAAAGGACTGACGAAGCCCGAGATACCCACGGAAAAATGGAAGAACTAGGAACCGCAATCAGGACATGGAGCATCAATAGTTTGAACCATACCTGCTACGGCAACCTCTCCTGGGTTCATATGTTTTTCTTGAGAGTGGGATCGGTTATACCATAATGAGCTGCCGTCTGCAGAATGTTGGCCGTAAACGAATAGTGAGGTATCACAACAGCCTGTGGGCAATATAAAGTACAGCACGAGGGCAGGTCAAATCCCACTGACTTTCGGTTTGCCTGTATTGGATAAGTGTATGTATAGCGTACATGCACGAACTTCACAAACCGGTCGTTCCACTGGAGAAGCAATAGAATGCAACCTGGGATGCACCAGGTAAAGAAAAAGGTAATGGGAAGAGAAGGGACGTTAGAAACCTTGGTTTTAGCTTCACCTGGTCGGAGCTTGCGTTCAACGTAATTTTGAGGCTTGCTGGCACCGAATTCGACAAGTTTGGAGAGCGTTTCATGCATGCCTTTATAGAGAGAAGATGCAGAAGGCTCGATCACCACTATGCGATCCTCAGAAAGGCCCACAACTTTGGCGGCGGCAAGAGCAGTAGGCAAAAAGTCGACAAAGCAGAGCACCACAGCAGCCTTGGTAGTGCTGAGTTGGTGAACAAGCTCGTCTGCAGTATAAGCGGGATTGGCGGACTGGCGTCCAGATCAGTAAACGCGTCGCGGGATGTAGAAGACATCGTACGTCACGATGGCACCCAGCTTGTGCGTGGCCCAGATGGACACGGGGTAGTCTACGTGGTTGGGGCTGAAGAGGCAGACGACATCATCTTCGACTAGAGACAGATAATTGGTCGGCGCCCGTCGCAGCGGAGGATATAGTCATACCAATGTTCCATTTGATGCTGAGGGCATTCGCGAGACCAGAACAGCGGTGACGGAGCTACAAAAGGATTGGAGATAGCTATACACGGAATGGACGCGCCCGTACTTCGTCGAACCCGATGGGCCGACCGGAATGGTCCTCGATCAGCCAGGGAGCCCCACGGGGTCTCACAGGCCGTTCGGGGTGCTGAAAATTGAGGAAAAATTGGGGGAGGGTGAGATCGTCAGGAACATGAGAGAGCGGGGTGGAAACCGCAGGCGTGCGGAATTCCTGCATGGTAAAGGAGGCGAGGTGGGTATCATTTGCCCCGGTTCTTATACTTAGCGGGTTTTGATCTGTATTTCTGTCAGGGTCTCTCGGGAATCGGGTCAGCATCACAAGACCAAAGAAATGCAAGAAGAGGACGGCGAGCTCCGGAATCCCTTCCCTTCGCCCCCGTCCCACTACACAAAATATACCGCTCACAACCTCTCTCTCCTCGCTCTCTATAATTCCCGTCTTCCAGATCACCCGAATCCCGTTCAACACCAGGTGCTCAGCGACCAGACAGATGTTCCTGAATGGCCGCTCACCCAGCTCGAGAAACCTCGGATAGACTGGATTCTAGAAGAGCCAGATGCGTACTACGACGTGTTTGGTGACAGGTGGTTTGTATGCTGGCCCTCTCTACGCGCGCCTCATTTTCTGTTCAATCCGCTCTCAGGTCAAGGACAGGATACCATCTCTCTCTGAACACGGTGGAAACCAGCTCTACCCAGAGGACCCTTCTGTCGGTGCGCGGGTCTCGCTACTCCGGACGCGTTTCACCTCAAGGTTTCCGCAGATCGACGTCCTGCACTGTTGTCAATCCTGCGCTCCCTTCTGGTAACCTATTCTCAACTGACGTCCTCGGTGCTCGCACCTCCTCCGACGGTGGACCAGTCCGAGGCGCCAGAGTGGCAGGGACACGTCGAATGGATTCATGTCCTCGGCTTGAACCTTATGGCTGCCGCGAATGAGCTCCGACCTGTTCAGGTACCTCTCGTTACTCTATTCTACAAAGATTCCGCCCATTATTCCGCATCAGGCTAGGGGCAATTTAGAGCTCATGATGCGGCGGCAACTAGACCTCAGAAGGGAAGAAACTAAAGTCCTCCATGCGTATGGTTATCGGCAGCGTTACTTGCCAAGTCAGCTCACGATGCCCAATCCAGAAAATGCGACGTGCTCGAGGCGAAATTAAAAGACTTGCGTGCATCTGCACAACTCATTTCCAAGTTCGGCCCGGAACAAGAAAAAGCTAACGCCGATGTATCAATGCCCGACGCCAAAGCACCTGCTGAGGTATGCTGCGCTGGCGTCAGTTTACATAGTATCTTAAGGTTCCACACTAGTCGCCTGTTTCCCTCAATCCCATCGACGTGGAACATGAAGATGTTCGCAGATGGGCAGAGGAAATAGGATGAACACGGTTGTATTTACTAACAAATTCTGCAATGTAACTGTATAATGCAACTTGAATCTAGTGGTCTGTACTCATCTCAGTACCGCGCAATGATGGTGCATAGTGAAAGTGCTCACCATCAACTCCGGGTTTGCCCCACTCCGATGTCCTGACCGCGCCATCTTGCCACGATTGCACTCTGTTGTGACAAGACCGACACCGTGCTCCTCGCTATCCCAACGAACCCCTGGATTGTATTACAGCGTCTATCAATAGGGTACCTAGTTCGGTAGCCCTGACCTCGTCCTGGACCTCCTGCACCCCGCGCTATGGCCGCGAGCGGCGCAAAACACTCGTCTGTGGCGCGCCCTTCTTCGCACCACTCGGCAAAATCATGCACTCAATTAGCCAGGCACGACGATGCGTACCATAAATCCTTACCCCACATGCGTAGATATGTACTGCGAAGAAGCGAAGGATCAGGCACGATAACCTAGGTGCTCGGAAGAGGAGATGCTTACAGGTAGTATTCTGGCACCTTCCTGCAGATCAACGCTCGCCGGGTGTACCTCCTGGCCAGCCGCTCGAGCATCGGTGTCCTGGGTTGAAGTATTAGCTGGGATTATGAATCCATGGGGCGTTCAAACCACCTCATGTGCTGCCCAACAAATCGCCAAGGAGGACTATAATCCTTCTCAAGCTCGTTCGACTAATGATGTGAAATCAGCCATGTGAATAAGGGAGGGGATCCATGTCATGCTAAACCGAGAAAAGCAAGGGACCACATACTTCATGTGCACAGAGATACTGTAGTACATATAATAAGATCGTAGCACAGCAGACATTCATCGGGCCGGAGGGATACGTTGTATTTGGGCGAGGGGAGTGGCTCAATCAAGCTCGCATTCCGTGAAAACGCAAGTGTGACGGGAGACGAGAAAGTGCGGTACCAGTCGTACTCAAAGTTTGAGCGCAGTTTACCCACTCGGGCGTCTGTTAACTCGTCAATGTCAGAAGGGTGCGGATGCGGGCTCTGCAGCCGAACCTTAGTGTACGCTGCAATGATAATGATTAGAAAAATATCGAAGCATCTGGGGTGATCAGACGTACATACATCCAAACCTAGTGTCCAAGGACCGCGGAAGGATTGACGCGGACGCGGGTCGTGGTACTGAATGGATTCCCGCACCCTCCAACATCCCTTGTCATCACCGTGAAGCACGTACAACACCAATCGCATCCTTGGCTATAGTCCAAATGCTTGAAGATGAGCTAGAAGTTTGAAACAGTGTCATTCGCACCAGCCGCCAGATCCCCAAGAAGTGATGTATTTGGTATGTATCGTTGCGCAAGTTATTCAGACGGACATGTTGAAAATCGCATGCGAGGTAGAGTTTGCAGCATGCCTCTCAAAGCAGCTGAAAGGGGATCGCCAACGGCCAGCCCTGTGTAGGTTCAATGATCCGCAGCCCAGTGGTTTTTGCCCGTCCCAACCACATTGTGTGGGCATGGCTGGACAAGTCTATGTTCCGTAGCGTGAGGAGCGCGAAGCCAGTTAGTACTAGTAGGCGCAGAGAAGTTGGATCGCCAAAAAGAAGCGCTGGCGTGACGTAAGGTTATGGCGTATGGATTCAGAGTCCATGATATGATGTGGGGTCAAAGCAAGGTGAAATAATAGGGGTCCTCAAAGTTGAAAGGCGCCGGACGCTTTTTCGCTTTTTCGCCGGTCGCTTATCGGCAAGCGACTTCGGCAGTTGATCACATCACCTTGACTACATACAGTGACAAACTTGAATTCATCATCATCATCATCACATCATTGCACGGGCGAGTGACTGATTGGCAGTAATATTGTCACACACAAACAGTAGGCTCGAATAACTTTGGAGTGGTAGGTTCTGCGAGGCACTGGGACTATAGATATATCAGGGAGGGAGCTATATAACATCTTATCCACTCAAGTCGACCCCGTGTGCTCAGTTTACTTATCGATGAGATTCGTGGTACTACTTACGTATCAGCTGACGAGAGTCCATTTCCAAATGCGGCGATAGTTATTAGTGACTCTCAATCACGGACGCACGATCATCACCAATGTGATCAACTGCCGAAGTCGCTTGCCGATAAGCGACCGGCGAAAAAGCGAAAAAGCGTCCGGCGCCTTTCAACTTTGAGGACCCCTAATGAGAGGCTTATCGAAACGATAGAGTCTCGGGTCGAATACTTATACATACGCCATTCCCGTGCAACGGTCAAAGCATTTCTCGGCAAGTCGATAGGCAGGTGTAAGCCTGCCCGCTTACTACAATACAGTCACATATAGTCACGGTAGTTACCTTCTTGTCCTGTACCTCGTCTCGCCTCGTATACACAGTGGTCTTATTGATTCTGTGGGATCTCGCCATTCAGTGTTCCTGGTCAGCCACCAGGCTTTCACTTTTTTTTCAATTCCCACCACACGCCGGTCTGTTCCTAGTCGTCAATCCTGGCTCACGACAACCACGACACCCGCCGTACACGTCGGTCCATTGTCTCGACTGGCCTTCCTTTGCATCCACCCCTTATTAGCAACCCACGCCGTTCTCGTACAAAGTCTACAGACCCCGTAACCGACGCCACGTCACCATCGCCGGCCATCGATTCCCCGCTGTCTCCTCTGTCCCCACTTGACTCCCCGGTGATTCCCCCGCCTAGCGCCTCGCTGGTTGACCGTGCACTCCCCCACACCTGTCGTCCTTCCACCCACTGCCACCACCTTTCAAGATGTCAAGCTCACCCCGTGCGATTGAATTCCCCAAATTCACGGAGACTCCCACGTCATCATCCATCAATGCTTGGCTCGCACGCTGTGAAGACACGATTGAGACTTGGCAAGACATGAATCCGGGACACACGCTCAAGCCGAAGACGATGATCACGCTCGCTGGTCTCAAACTGGAGGAGCCGATCACGCGTGGCTGGTGGAACGATAACCGCGAGGGTTTGAAATCCTTGACCTCGTTTGAAGGGTTCGCTTCGAAGGTCAAAGAGCGTTTTGTGCCGACGAATTGGAAGATGACTGCATTGACCGCCTTTTACGCGATACAACAGGGTACCCAGCCGTTTGAGGACTTTGTCTCCGCACTTCAGCTGGCACGTGCAGCTCTCGCAGCCGCCGGCGAAGGTTTCGTGATTAGTGACGCTGTCATGAAGAATCACCTTCTGTTTTTCTGCCACCCGCTCCTCCGCCTTCGTGTTTGTGGACTCCCAAGTCTTGGCTACGCAAAACTCAAGGTCGATGGCCTCATCAGCATTATGTCGGGTACCTATGACAGTCTCGTTGCTGAGGGCATTGTCCGGCCACCTCGCACTGTATCGATGGCCCCTTCCGTTGCTCCTTCCTTGCTGCCAGCTGCCACCTCTTCGGTTACTGCTACACCTGCTCCTTCCTTGCCAGCTTCCTCCTTACGTGTTGCCCCCGGTTTCACCTTCTCCCTCACGTCCGCCGAGAAAGAAGCTCTTCGTGTCGCCGGTGGATGTTACCACTGCAAGAAGACTCCGAATTCTCCTGGCTGGGTGCCGCACCGCAGCAACAACTGTCCGGGGGATGCTTCGCTCGGTATTCCTCCACGCACAGCAGCATCGGTTGTGGCTGTTGTTGGGCCTGCAGGTTTTGGTTCCTTGTACGACGAAGATTATGGGTCCACCGCGGTTGCGGTCGTGATGCCGGGCGGCATCGAGGATGATGATGACAGCTCAGACGACGGCTACTCCATCGAAGACATTGGTTCCCGCAACTAGCGTATCGCGATTTTAATCCCCTTTTCTCACCTTCTTCTTTCTGGCTACTCTCTCTGTCTTGCTCGGTGTGTGCTCGCTCGCTGCGAGGGTGTTTGTCTACGACTACGTTCGCGCTCGCGAGCTTGGCTGTCTTCGATACTCCCTGTGGGGCTCGGGTTGTGTCGGGTTTGACGTCTTGGTCGCTCTTCTCCCCATTGTTGTTGAATCGTGTTCTCTTACCTTACAGTCAATGTTTTAATGGCGGGGAGGGTGTAAGCCTGCCCGCTTACTACAATACAGTCACATATAGTCACGGTAGTTACCTTCTTGTCCTGTACCTCGTCTCGCCTCGTATACACAGTGGTCTTATTGATTCTGTGGGATCTCGCCATTCAGTGTTCCTGGTCAGCCACCAGGCTTTCACTTTTTTTTCAAAGTGTTCCTGGTCAGCCACCAGGCTTTCAGCAGGCAGTATTATATGCGACTGGGTACCTGGCCAAACTAGGTATCTGGCCATTTGGACTATATATTCAAATTGAAGTAGCTTCATACCCCAACCTTAGTGGTATGTTAGAACATATGTAGAGACGACTCCAAAAACAAAATTTGATGCGGGTTGATGGGGTTGACGTGATGCCGTGCCGGCTTTCGGGGGCGGGGGGGTTGCCGAACCCGTGATTTCTTATTTTGGGCTTGGCATCGCTTGCGAGGTTTCGCCTCCTTCTCCGTCATTTCTTCTTCCTTCCACGAGGTCCGGCACTGGTTCTGCTCATACGATGCCTGGCTCCCCCTCAGCATCTCATCCAGCCAGCTGGCTCTCGCATTCCCACCGCTATTGTGCAGATGATTGAGGCTAACATGCCAGAATCCATTTGGAAACCTTCAAGCTCGTCATCAGCATATTGGATCCCATCGTGGGTTTAGGGCTGCGAAATTCGGCATGGGTCTTTAACATGGTTAGTACATTCCCTGGGTGGTATTGATACGAATTTAGCCATTTTATTGTTCCCTCATTGCAGGCCACTGTGCTGAATGGCTGTTTTTCACGACTCGGACACTTTGGATTTTTTTTGGGAGATGGACTACCCTGGTGGTGGAACTGGCGGCTTGAGTACGTTCATATGGCCTCTTCGACACTGATCCCGGCTAATCTTGGATGTGCTCCTCATTTTGACCCTGTACAGGCATACAATCTCAAGTAGCAATTTCACCCCAGTTGCACATCCTAATCCATATCCATTTTCCTACCTCTCTTTGTTCTATTCCCTCTTCAATATGACTCTTTCTCATACATCAAACACCTACGAAGACTCTCGGGAAGTGTGGTATCTCATTGAGTCCGACAACCATCAGGCCTAGTATGCGGCCGAAATCTATGATGGCCGGGCATAAATTGTTCATTAATAAGGCCCAGAAGGCAAGTAACAGCTAGTTCTGGATGTTCTGGAGGCCTCTTGTATCCCTTGCACAAGTTCATAGCATTTGCGATGGTGTGAGGAAAGCAGAGCAAGCGTGGAATCGCAAGGAAGCGCGGTCGATCAAAGTGCTCCCACGCCCGGCCCGCTACCTCGTTTTGACAGTTTTCGGGACTTGCCGCGGCAAATATTTGCCGAGCCGTCAATCCGTTACCAAATCTAGTGCCACTGCCTACATCTCACTCATACGATGCTAGGCTACGTCCAGACACGCCACGACACCTAATGACTCAACCCATGGTCCTTGAGCAACAGAAAACCCCTAAGGTGGCCCGGTACCCGGTCGCAGATAATAGTGGAGATAGACACGTGGGCGTGCTTGCACCGCGGAACCAAAAAGCTTCAACAACAAAGTTACACGGATACGGAACTATATTTCTTGGCTCAAAACGTTCACTGAAACCCGAATATTCAGTGAACACAAGGACAGAACAGCCGATGAACCACCAACGTTGAATTACTTCTTGTCCTTCCCACAATCGCAGTCGGCACAGACTTCTTTGGTAGCGCCCTGTGTAGTGCAATTGGCAGCAGGCTGCGAACTGTTAGAAATGGTATTGCTGTCAACAAGAGCACCCACCATCGTCAGTTTCTTCAGAGGTTGGTGGTTAAAGGGGAGAAGAAGTGAGAGGCCAACGGAGACTATAAGGGACTTCTTATCTGATATCGATTCTGGCCACATGATCCAAAAACAGTCTAGAACTCGAGCCGGGTTTGCGGGAGGCCGCGGTAATTGCAGTAAGTGTAGTGAATATGTATGTACATCCAGATGATAGGACACTATGAAAAAGAAAGAAAGAGAGAGTCGCTACAAACCTGTACGCCGCAATCGCCATCGATCAACTTGAATTGGGCGGGTAGTCTTTGAAATCAGGGAATTTGGGCTCAGGATAATCATCCCAAGCCCTGTCCCCGTCGAGAAATCGGCGCAATCGTGCGACCTGGGACGACAGATACATGACGATAATCTGCATTTTCAGGTCAAGACTGTGCTTCACGAGGTTCAAGATCTCCTCGCATGTTCGAAGAGCTTGGGATCGTGTAGTCACGAACATATTTCCATGGAATCCTAGCGATTTCAGGTTGTCGATCAATTCGCCAAATTCTGAGCACCAAGCAAGGACGCCGAGCTGAAGAGGGTGTGAAATTGAATGAATATGTGGAAAAGACGGTAAGACGAACCTGGCCATATTGCTTGTATCTTGAATAAAGTACGTTGGGTGCAGCGCTCAAAGCAAATCCGAAAGCCTCATTTTGCTCAATGACGCCAGGAAGCGGTACGTACGTAGTACCGACAGGCTGCTGCACTGGTGGCTAACGGGACATTATGTGTCTCTGCAACACTGCGAGAAAAGATACGCACTTGTTTGGGGGGTGGATTTTGGAACCAGTTGTAATTGGAATAGTCGACTTCTCCGCCGAAGTCAACCACCTCGGCGCCCTTGTTTCCAGTGAAATCCATAGGTGAGATATGTTCCGGGTTTGAATCGGGTACGAGGATGTTGGGATCAGAGAGAGGAAGATCGAGCGTGTTGTCAGTGACAAGAAGGGGTTTCGCTGTGGGAGAAATAGGGTGCAAAGGCGCAGCTTCAGAGCGCTTGAAAGAGTGTCATTCTAGTATACTTGGATATGGAACAACTCTCACCTCGTATGCGGGTTGATTTTCCTTCGGAGATACTAAGAATGCTTTATCAACGCGCATATAAGAAGAGAGTTTGAGGAAAAAAGCGGACATACGGAAGGTTGAAGATGCGTGTGGAGGATGTGCCGAGACTTCGACAGACGGTGTCGGACTAGGCTCTTTGGATATCTCGACGTTTCGGCTAAGCCAGGAAGGTGACGGAGGAACTAAAGAATCACAAGACGAGGTAGCGCTATCGCTATCGACGAGGGACGAGGTGGAAGGACTGAGTCCACAGGGACTTATACGCTGATATACGACGGGGTTTGATGAGATTTCCGGTGGACGAGTGCGGTCAGACGGGACAAAAACCGGTGGTAGTGCTTCTGGCTGGCGCCGAGAGAGTAAATGAGTCTTTGCAAACGACTTTAAACGACCAAATAGGCGGCCGATGGATGTTGTAAGGGTGAGCGCCGAGGTCTCTCAGGATAAGAGGCAAGGTTTGGTAGGTGTGCTCCGGCCTGAAGTTTGGGGGAATCGTCGAGGCGGATGGGTAAATCGTCGGATGTGATGAATTCAAAACTGCTCAGGGAATTCGCGAGCTGCCGAATGTGCCTACTGCGCGTCGAGCTGACGGGGCCGTTAGGGCGTCGTGGGGATCTCGACGACAATAGAGTGCTCTGAGCAGACGTCGGGTATCGCAAGCCTTAATAGAGGACTTGCAGGAGAAAAGAGAGCCGTGGCCTACCGATTTAAAGTCCCAACACTGCGCGGCAACCTCGTGGATGTACTCGAGGCAAGGATCCGAATTCGGAACTGCCAAATCGGGCCGACTGTCGCGATCCTCCCACGCTGCGGCTGCCATCACGGCAAACACATCATCATTCGCCGTGCCGGATGCAAGCCACATCGATTGCAGCTCAGACAACACTATATTTGGTTGGAGAAGATACATGGAACGTACAATTCTTTAGGCGATAGCAAAGCACAAAACAGCATGAAACATGGGTCATCAAGATACACAAGAATGAGTCCGGAGAAGCACAACGATTCAGGGTCACTCAAAAATCAATGAGGTTCGGCGTTGGTTTCTGCTTGAATCCCACCGCTTCCAAGACTCGCATGCCGAATGGGACACATAAGGCACGAGTGCGCCGGGCTGTTGCTCTGTGTAGCGGGGATATCATTGGGAACCCGAATACGGCCAACCAGGAAACAGCCAGCACGAAAGTGTCCCCAAAACGAGCGTAGAGTGTCAGGGACGAGTCGAAAGGATGTTGAACTGATATTTTTCGAGACCACGATCCCGCGGAGACTTGGTAGACGTCGTGATATCCATGACCAGCGACACCACTGACGCCCCCTTTACCGCCATCGCACCACAGCGCGAGGCTTCCGATCTCGTTTGCACGCTGCTTTACCTCTTCCCACATGCGACGCCCAATCACAGGGTCCCAAGTGCGTGCAGGTGCCAAGATCAAGGCAGGCTTGGAATCCAAGCCATGGAACGGAGAAGGTGTTGCAAAATCCAAACAGATGGAAGCTGTCAGCAAGATCGACCGGGTGTAGTTGTCTGATGGTGGTGCCCAATCTGGTTTGTTCACGTTCGATGGCGCAGTAAGAGGAAGGGAGTATAAGGGTGGCGGCGCTGACCCCGGACTCAGGAAGAAGGTCTCGGCAACTGATGCAAGTAAGTGCCCGCAGAATGGAATTGAATTTGAACTTACTAGGTACCAGATGGCGTTTGAAATACTCCATTTCAACTACGGGACCGTCTGTACCATTAGAGAGGAGGGCCAGTCCGGTGCGCCGTACACTGCCACCACTCGCGTCCTCGACATCTTCTTCGAAAGGAACTGCCAGTACGTGTGACGGGTGCTAATACTGTGCGCGATATATTCGAGTCCCGCTTTTCTGGGGTTCTCACTGTCGAAGGACACGGCACCTTCCGGCCAAAGAACTACTTTGGCAGAACTGAGGGTCCTGCTTTCATGGATGTAGTCAGTGACTGTAGGTGGGGTGTAGTGGTATTTTCGGAATGGAGGTAATGCGCAACCAATTTCAAGAGGTGTCACCGTGTCAATGGGGCCGACGGGCAGCGGTAGCTCGTTCAAGAAGAAGGAAGGTATCGCGAGAGCCGCCAGGATGACAGCAAGGATCGGTCTTCCGGACGAGGTGGAAGATGTGCTGGAGGGAACTGTATCTTCGTCGGAAGTCCCGGAACTTCGTCAGGAGTCCCCGGAACTTCGTCAGGAGTCCCGGAACTTCGTCAGGAGTCCCCATGAACCAACTGCCTATTGTTTGAGATATGACCACTGCCCATGCGGCTACTATCCAATCGATACCCGCTGGACCGACCCAAGGGGTGATCCATGCATACGCCTGAGTTCCCAGCACGGGCTCCAGGAAAGAAGCCGACCCACTGGTAGACGAGAAGATGCCATCCAAAACGTCGACCAAACCGCCGGAAACAAGACAATTTGATATCGAGAATCGATACGGCTGCAAATGAAGAAATCGATGGCTATCGCGAATATCGCGAGCGCAGAACTGATCAATTCCGTGACGAGGACTACGGTGATAGACACGCCCGGGGTGGAAAGGGCACTCAGTGCTGGCGCTAGCCGTCCCATAGAACCGAAGAGAGAAATCGAGAGCCACAGGAGGGCAGTATATCCGACAGAAGATCCATACTCTCGCCGGTTGAATATCCGAGGCGCGTATAACAATAGAATGGCCACAGTCAATGTCAGCGGGAGGGCTGGGGGTGACATAGAGAGTGCAATTGTGGACACAAGAGAGGAAAGAGTAATATGCAAGACATGGGGCGTCTGTGAATGAAGTCTCGTAGATCCATCGCGGGAGCAAGGACGGTGACCTCGGCCATGGGGTAGTCACCGTAGTGCGAAAGGCGGGACCTGGCGGGACTCGAACACAACCGTGACGCGGTTGCTGGGCACGTGCCTGCACGTGCCAATCACAATGATGATCAAAGTGCCCTTGGCGTTTACATAAAACCAACATTCCTGTTTGAACAAAGACAATCCGTGACGGTACATTAAAAACGACGTCTAAATATGTCCATGGAATACAGGGGTATAAGTTCAGTGAGCAGTGGTAACACTATGTTTACTCCAGTATTCTGACAGCGAAATCGGAGCGGGTTGGTAAGGAGATTCCCGGGGTGGTTCAGGAAGGGGATTAGACCTGCGTGTCGGAAAAACATTAGTTAATTCACGATTAGTGTCCGAACTGTGTTGTGCGTATCCCGCGGGATACATAGCAGGAGGTGGTCCAGGAGGCTGGAACGGCGTTGAAACCAGAAAAGCGGTGCGACTTGAGCCATAAACCGCGGACGGATCGGCGACCTGCTTCCCATTCATAATAGGCTCAGGCAACGCAGCGACGGTGCCATTGGGCTCCATCCCACTCATACTGCGAGCTTTCCACAAACGTTCCATGTCCCAAGCCTCCCGCGCCTTCATTGTGTTCATGTCTGCAGCAGGGGGACTTCTGAGATGGGCCGAACAGATTTGGACTCGAGATGTCGACCAGGAGGAGCTGGTGGAGCCGGTTGGGGCTTGTTGAGTCTCGTATCCACGTTCTTTCGCTCGGACCGTCGTTCGCGGTCGTCTTCCCGTGAAGAACGACCTACTCTCGCTTCTTCCCGCGATACCAATGCTTCCGGAATAGGTGCACGTTGATGACGTTCAGCACTCTCTATCCGAGGGAAACTCTGCGAGGCGGAGGCCGTCGCATCAACGGATCGTCGTTTACGGCTCCGCTCACTGCGCACTTTCGGTTGGTCAGACTCTGCCTCTTTATCGGCCTTGGCTTGCCGACGCTGGTCTCTCCGACTTTCACTCTCTCTATCCTGCGACTTGGTTTGCTCCGGCTTCTCGGCGACTCGATGACCTCCCACTGCTCCTCGCCAGCTCTAATGGTCTCGCTTGATGCGTACACGGTCCCCGAGGCACTACGAATGAGCCTGAAAGTCTCAGTTTCCCTCGCCGTTACAGCAACTTGGCTGGGAGAGGGATCACGCGACGAGCGCTTGGACGGCACAGGCGGGGGTAGGGACTCCATGTCGTCAGGAATCGACGCGTCCTTTGCATAAGGAGTCGGGGGATTCGCAAGCATGGATGAAATAGAGTAAGGGGAGATGTCGGCAGTCATCTCTGGAAGCTCTGGAGGCACGTCTTTGGGTAGAGGTGTAGGAGGCCCATAGCCCGCGGGAAACGGTATGGCGGGAAGTTTAGGGAGGGAGGCTGTGGTTTGTCCACGGGAGATTGCACCCTGGGGCGACTGGTCGAAGCAGATGGTCTAGGCATCTTATCGGACGGAGGTGAAATCGAGCGCTCCACCCGTGGGCTTGATGACCTGTGATCGTTGGGGAAGTTTGTGGGCTTATCGGGCGCCGGAGGAGGCGAAGGCAACATAGAAACCGGGGAAGTAGGTGGGGGAGGGGGTGGGGAAACAATCTCAGTTGAAAGCTGGGGGCTGGCCACCGAGATACGGGGTGAGGCAATTGTCTCTAGTGAGCGTGGCACAGGCTCAGGCGACTGAGCAATCGTATGGCTTTCGGCAAGTGAAACAGACGAAGTTCCGTCTGTCGTGTCACGTTCGTGTGAGCGCTCCTGGGCTTCCTCCGCTGGCAAAGGCGCTTCACGCTGCACAGGAGTACTCTCCACTGAGCCAGGATCAGGATTTGCAATTGTCAGCCTACCCATTGTGTACGCTACGTCTCCCTCAAAAGATACAGACGACGCGCGATCCATTTGATCCCTCGAGGGTTCCGCCGCGGAAGGAATGATCACAAATGAGGAGTCCGCCTGTATCAGTGGCGGAGGAACGCGCTTGATGGGCTCTGTAGAAACGGGTTTCTCGGGAGACGGTTGCCTCTTGACCGGAGAGGGTTGGCGCACAACTTCCATTCCAGCCGCAGGCGGCTTTCGTGATATGCTGAAACGTTTCGCAATGCGGCCCAAAACGCTGCCCCTCCGCTCTTTTTGGTTTGTGACCGGGGACGAAGTTGGTCCTTGCGACGACTCCTTCTGGGACTCTGGCTCTTCCATTGGGCTCGCAGGTACTGTATGACGACCAAATATTCCGAGTGTGCGCCGTTTACTGAGTTTGCGCGTTGGTGGTCGTTCAGTAGACACTTGCAAATGCACTGCAGATGTCGACTGCGATAAAGGGGAGGGAGTGACAGTTTTGCGCCGGTTTTGTGCCGTTGCAGCGCTCACGGTACGGGGACGAGCAGGTTGTTGAGGGTTCTGCTCTGAAGTTCAGGAACTAGGCGAAGCATACTTGTGTGTGACGCACCTCCTCGAATGATACTGGGCTATTGCTCTTTCCAACATCATACGGCGACTGGTGGTGCCAGGGGGTTCCCCAGGGATCCGAAACATCTAGCAAGTCCACGTTGTCATGGGCGGTCTGCGAATTTTTTCGAGACCTCGGCACGTTCCCGCTATCGGCCATGTGTGTTTGAGACGAGTTAGGCGTCGGTAGGGGCGAATTCGAAGTCGAACGGCCATCCAGAGAGCCCGATGCCATAGGCGGGAAAGATGGAGAAAAGACAGACGGCGGACGGGTTCCTGGTCTCGTGTTGCCCGGTGCAAAGAGATGGTGGTTGAAATAGAACCTCGGACCGACAGGATTGTGCAAATGTCGGTTTTTTATATACCCAGCGTCCGCTCGCGGTGGATTGTACCACGTAGGAAGCTCTCTCAGCAGATCGGGAATAATTGACCTGGACAATGGCATGGGCGGCACGGAGTCAGATCTCTCCCCACCAAGGTCGTCAACGGACGGCGCGCGAGTTCCTGCAAGTGATGTTGCTGAAGGGGACTTGAACGACGGCGCCGGCGCTGGTTGCGCGGGCTGCGAAGTTGATGTACGTCTCAACGACTTGCGGGACCAAAGCGAAGAGGTTTTTCGCTTTGAAAGTTTGCGCTGTAGATCGGACTGTCGCTCCATGTCATAGAATGCCTTGAGCTCGTCCGGCGAAGCTTTGGAACCGCGGTTGCCCTGAGACTGCGGTAAATGGGATTAGCACAGCGTGCCGAAGACCTCGCGTAAATCGAACCTCCTCAAATGGCTCCGCATCGGTTGCATAATGGGCCATTACTGCACACTTTCTGGAGGGGGATGCTCGCTCGGATTCAGAGCCAAATGGTGGATGATGGCGAGCAGGGCACCACTGTAGCCACAGCCACGTGCGGAACGCCGGACTTGGCGGTGCGGTCCAAAAACACCGCGTTTTTCAAACTTCTGCATATGGTCTCGCTTGGATAAGTCTATAAGTATCTGTCTCGCAGGCAAAAGAACAGAAGAAACATCGCGTGAATCGGCGCGACTGAAACTTTCGATCGCCTTTTATGGGATTTGCAAATTTATCACAAACGCCCATGTCCATACGGGTTCTGCTCCTCGGTGCTGGAGGTCGAGAACACGCTCTTGCGTGGAAGCTTGCGCAATCTCTTCTCGTAGACCATATCTTCGTGTGTCCGGGGAATGGGGGGACGGACCAGTTACCCAAGACTACAAATGTCTCCCTATCGTCTGCCGATTTCCCTGCCTTGGTCGCGTTTGCAGTCGAAAAGCAGGTTGGATCGTAACACTTCGCACTCTCTCGACCCACCAAAGATTATCCGATAGCTGAATCTCGTGGTTCCGGGCCCGGAGCAACCGCTTGTCGATGGTGTAGAAACACACTTTCGAAAAGGTCCGACTTCGTTTGACGCATCTAAAATATGCATCCATATCTTCTATTGCAGTTGGAATACCTGTTTTTGGTCCCAGCGCGCTCGCTGCTAGAATGGAAGGCTCTAAGGCGTTTTCCAAAGCTTTCATGACCAGAAATTCCATCCCGACTGCCAAGTATCAAGTCTTTTCCTCATCTCAGTTTGAGGAAGCCGTAAAATACGTGGAAACTTGCGGACATTCCGTCGTGTTGAAAGCCTCTGGATTGGCAGCCGGAAAGGGCGTTTTGATCCCAGAGACAACGCAAGAGGCTATCGAGGGTCTACGCCAGATTATGGTGGACAACGTATTCGGATCCGCAGGTCCCCCGTGTTCATTTTCCGTACAGATGCATCTTAACCGTCTGTCCAGGTGCTGAAGTCGTGGTCGAAGAATTACTTACTGGTCCAGAGGTCTCGGTCCTCGCGTTCTCGGATGGATACACCATTGTTCCCCTCCCCGCAGCTCAGGACCACAAGCGCATTGGAGATGGAGATGTCGGGCCGAATACTGGAGGAATGGGTGCCTACGCCCCGGCCCCCGTTGCCACTCCAGCTATTATGCAACAGATCCTCACCGAGTCGCTCCGGCCGACAATCGATGGGATGAGAAAAGAGGGCAAGTATCATAACTAGCCAAAAATGTCATTTAACCACGCGCAGGTTTCCCGTTTGTTGGCATGCTCTTCACTGGGTTCATGCTAACACCAGCTGGTCCCAAAGTTCTAGAATACAATGTTCGTTTTGGAGACCCCGAAACGGAGGCTTTGATGCCTCTTCTAGACGAAGGCACTGATTTAGCCGCCGTCCTGCTTGTACGCAAATTTATCCGTTGCTCCTATATCTTTCTAACGACGATTAGGCCTGCGCGGAACATCGTCTAGACTCTGTTAAAATTTCCACACGCCCTGGATATGCCGTCTCCATTGTCCTTGCATCTGAGGGGTATCCGGGATCTTATCCCATAGGCAGGAAGATCAGTGTGAAAGACGTCCCTTCAAGTTGGTGATTTATCTTATTCGCGTTAGTTGCCTGAACATTTCTCAGATGTCGTCGTCTTCCACGCCGGAACATCGAAATCCAACGAAGACATTCTAACCGCAGGAGGTCGCGTCATGGTCATTGCGGCACATGCACCCACCCTTCAGGGAGCACTCGACGCTGCTTACGCAGGTGTCGACCAAGTCTCTTTCGCGGGCAAAACGTATCGCCGTGATATCGCCCACCGGTCTGCCTACCTTTTCTCTTCCAAATCGTTAGCGCAACCATTCACGAAACCTTGGCAGGGCGCTTAACGCAACCAGCCAACCTACAGGCTTAACATATGCTCAGGCCGGTGTCTCAGTCGACGCCGGCAACACCCTCGTTGAGACTATCAAGCCGTATGTCCGATCTACCCGCCGTCCGGGCGCTGACGGGGAAATCGGTGGGTTTGGCGGCGTGTTCGACCTCAAAGCTGCGGGATACATTGATCCTGTGCTGGTGAGTGGCACGGACGGCGTCGGGACCAAGCTTCGTGTTGCGGTCGACTTTGGGGTGCATGATTCCGTGGGTCGGTGTTTTCTTTTTGTATACTGTTCAAGCGTCTCACTTTGTAATTCAGGTATCGATCTCGTTGCCATGTCTGTCAACGACCTACTAGTGCAAGGCGCGGAACCTTTGTATTTCCTCGACTATTATGGATGCAGCAAGCTCGATGTGGCAGTCGCCTCCCAGGTCGTCAAAGGCATCGCCGATGGCTGCCGGCAAGCCGGGTGTGCCCTCATCGGTGGCGAGACAGCTGAAATGCCAGGAATGTATCAAGATGGTCTGTCTCGCCCTCGGATTAGCCTCTGCACATTCTCATGTGTTATACACAGATGACTACGATCTCGCTGGATTCGCTGTAGGCGCTGTAGAACGCCACTCAATCCTCCCGAAGCCCAACATCATGGCAGGCGACATCCTGCTCGGCATCGCCTCCTCAGGCCTACACTCGAATGGATTCTCCCTCGTTCGCAAGATCGTCCCGCTTTCCGGACTCACATACTCCTCGCCGTGTCCATGGGACGCACAATGCACGCTTGGGCATGCACTGCTCGAGCCCACGCAGATCTACGTCAAGCAGATCCTCCCCGCCGCCAAGGCCGGCCTGCTCAAAGGCATGTCGCACATCACCGGCGGCGGCTTCATCGAAAACATTCCGCGCGTGCTGCCGAACCGCCTCGGCTGCTACGTCGACGCGGCGGCGTGGACGCTCCCGCCGGTGTTCCGCTTTCTGATGCAGCACGGCGGCGTCAAGCCGCTCGAAATGGCGCGTACGTTCAATTGCGGGATCGGCATGGTCTGCATTGTCAGCCACAAGGATGTCGAGGTCGCGATCGACGCGCTGCAGCGTAGCGGACAGGCAAAGGTGTACAAAATTGGCGAGGTCGTCGCCGCACCCGGCGTGGAGATGCGCAATGTGAGGGGTGGGGGTCATGAATTCACATAGTATATACGTCTACGTTGTATCCACTACCGCAATAGCATATGTCTGACATGGCATGGCACTGAGAGAGCGTAGGACTACGAGATGGATGCAGAGAAATAGATATGAGTATATGTAGTAGTGCTTTTGTTGTAGATTTGGGCCATAATAAAAAAGGGTGCAGCAGTCAAACCACGTACAGGAAATGTAAGTTAGGGAAATGCGGGATGCAAGATGGATGGATGGATGGATGTGGGCGAGTTCGAGCGAGGAGATGTATGGAGTGCGCCAAGATGGTTGAAATGTATAATAATGCAGACAGGGAACTTGAAAGGAAAACAAATGAGAAATACCGGACCCGGAAACAGACTGTCGGAAGAGAAAAGAGAATTAGAACGAGATGGCGGGTGAAAGCAGGATAGCGGAGGGGAACATCGAGAAATCGATGATGGTTTTAAGCGGCGACAGACACGTCGGCACCAGCCGTGGCAACTGCAGCGAAGGTGATAGGGATTTTCGGAGAAGACGCGTGAACCTCTGTGCCATTCATCTCGGGCTTGAGTTCCTGAACTGATAATCAGATTTTACGATTGCTTCGGCCCGCTCAAAATCCACGCACCTTGACACGCTCGGGTGTAACGCCGCGCGAAGCCGTGTTCGCTTGCAGACTGTTGCTACGCACCGGGCGAGGCGCCTGGAGGATTTGAGCAGCGGTGGGGCCTATGTGGCCGTTGCCGTTGGGCATGCTAGCGGGATGGCCGCGCGCAGGAGGCGTGGTGGACCCCCCGAGGACGGGGAACTCATCCGCATTCGGAACGCGCTGCTTCGCCAGCGGCGTTCTTTTGCTCCCTTGGTTGACGTTGGTCTTGCCTCCCCGCCCACGCATTGCCGATTCGTGCACACGACCATTCTGAAAAAAGTGACGTCAAAAAGTGGATGCAAATGTTGGATTGATCGCATACCTCCTGAATCGACATGTTGGCGAGCTTTTCGTCAATGGCAGTGAAACCATTTCGTTGCGGCCGCGGCGCAGCCCCTCGCGGATAGAAGGGAGTGTGGCCCACAGCGCCCTCCTGTGGCATGATGTGAGGGAACCGGCACTCGGATCTATTATAATCAGTGAGCTCGGAAGCCAAGAAAAATGACGGAACCACGTACCCGTTTTTACACCTTCCGGTGGGGAAGAAGATGCACGGCGGGGCTTGTTTGCGGCTGGCAAAGGAGCCGCGACGCGCGGAGCCTCTCCGCCCCGCGCCCGGGCCTTCGCGTCCAGCCACAGACGCTTCTGGTTGGGGGTTGAGCTGGGGCGACTTTGTAACGGCACCGTTAGCTTCGTGGTAGCTTACCGCACCGTTAGGCGGGTACTGCGGAGGAGGCATGACAAATGCGGCCGGTGTAATAGCAGGAGGGGAGGAGGGATTGAAGGAGGCCTGCGGTGATTGGGGTGCAGGCAGCGGCGGCGGCGGCGGCTGAGAGTGCAGCGGGGGAAGGGACATGGGAAGTGGAGCTTGGCCCGGGTGGGGATACATCATAGGAGAGATCGGCCCGTAAGGCATAGCGGGGGCGCCATTCGGACTGAAGTGACCTTGAGGCGGAAGAGGCATCATCTCTTGCACAGGGACAGGGTGCCCTTGCTGAGGAGGGGGCGCGGGGAAAAGAAGGTGGTGGCATAGGATAGTAAGTCGGCGCGTAAGGCTGAGGTGGCAATTGCTCGTATGACGAGGGATATTGCGCTGGTGGGGGAAGCGGCCCTTGGAAGTAGGGAGCTTGGGGGTGCTGGAAAAGGCAGGCGGAGCCATACCGACACGCGGGAAAAGTATCGGCACGGAATGGCAGAGGCGACTTCGGGGGGAGGCAAATTGTTATGCCGGGAAGTGCCGTTCTCCATCTGTGGGGGAGGAGCCTGGTGGTAGTACATGTCGGGAGGAGGAGCAGAACTGATAGAAGGATAATAAGGATAATTTGCGGGCGGTTGAGGATACGTGTTCGGGTCGTTGTTCGTGTCATAACCATTTTGCACAACAGCATCCTGCGAGCGCTCGTTACGAGCTGATTTGAGCATCTCTAGGATGGCCGCATCTGCCGTGTACGTCTCCGGAAATCCCTGGCTCGAAGCATTGGTGGGATCGGCACCTAGGAAAAAAATTGGAGGAAAATCCGTTTACGTCGGAAAAAGACGGACCCTTGTCGAGGAGGGCCTTTACGACTTGAAAGTGTCCATTCCTGACGGCCTCGATGAGCGGGGTGGCTCCGGTGTGATCTGAAGAAATGAGGACAGAAGAGGTGGCAAGGGGGAATGATTGGGACCTTTGATCTCGATGTCGACGCCGTCCGCAGACAGAGCCTGGTTCACAAAGTCAAGATCACCGGCGCCGCACGCTTTCCAGAGGGCAGAGACCATATTGTGAGTCGGGAGTAGGTCTGAGATGAAAGTGGAATGAAGAGCCGAGAAACCAACGTAACTGCGGGCAAAGAGTTGAATCGGAAGAGGCAAGCAAAAAATTTGACACTGAGTCAGCAAGATTACAAGCAACTACCGAAAGTTACCGCAGTCGGTGTGTATCGCGTGCCTGAGGCAGGCCGCGTAAACTTATAAGTGCCACCATATTCTGAAACATGGATGCCGCTCTTTTCTCTCCCGCACGGCCTTGCTGTCCGTAATCACACTGCACATCCTAATTGATTCAGCTCACTCGCCGGCCGAAGCATCGCAACGCCATGTATGAACGTCTATTCAAGTTGACAAACCCAGCTTCACCATCAATTGTCTAGCCGGTCCACCCGCCTGCGGTGGCAGGTCCAGTTCCTTCGAGGCGGGAAGATCCATCAACTCTCGCACCGCCGTCTTGGTCTCCTTCTCTGCAGCAAACCGTCAAAACAGGCTTCTCCACCCAGTCATCAGAACACATACCATTATACAACACCTCGTATACCTGCTCTGCAATCGGCGCCTGCACACCCAGCTTGTCGATGATCGTCTTCACGCCCTTGGCCGTTGTCACACCCTCCGCCACGCTCCCGAGCGTGGAGATGATCTTGTCCAACGATTCCCTTGGCCCAGCCGATACCCGACGGTGTAATTACGACTGCTCGACGAACTGCACGTCAGAAACAGATCCCCCACCCCTGCCAACCCGAGAAAAGTCAACGGTGACGCGCCGTACGCTGTGCCGATACACGTCATCTCAGCCAATCCCCGAGTGATAATCACTGAAAATCCTCTGCGTCAGAGAAAAAAAAGGACCTCGGACTTGTGGGCGTCACGAACTGGCTCTCGTGTTGTTCTCGTATCCAAGTCCATCCGACATACCAGCGGCGATGGCGTATACATTTTTTAGCGCGCCGGATAACTCGAGTCCGATGGGATCACTGCCTGTATAGCTACCGCGAAAATCAGCGCTGGCGCCCAAGTTGCACCGGACTCATTATTACCATCGGAAGTGCGGCTGGTGAAAAAGATCGGTCGTCTTATGAGCCTCTGCTTCTGTCATAGAAGCCACCGAGACGGACGTGGGTCGTCTGCGAATAACTATGTTCGGAAAGATCGATATTGCCGCAGCACTGTGGTTGGTCGCACTCACTTTCTTTCGCAAAAGATGGCCCTGACTGGGAACGCGGTCAGATGGCCTGCGGTAAAGCGGTTCCAGGCTTACTATGAACGTCGCGGCCCTCGCTACGGAAGCCCCGCATGTGTCAGCGATTATCTCTAGAGTCAACGCGTTTGTCCCGATTTCTATGCCTTTGTTGACAAAAATGAGTAGAGGCAGTTTCCTATTATCGTCTCGATCATTGAGAGAGGCATTGAGGGTGGTCAAATGGTCTCTATCGAGAGTGAGTAGCGTTGAGAACCAGAGCAAACCTTCGTGTACCTCAAGAACTGCGTCGGAATTGCGAACAGCAACACGTCCATCTCATGTAAAAAGTCCGCCCCGGGAAGCTCAGGGCCGACGGCCGTGATGTTCTTAGCAGAAAATAATTATACTGATGCTCTCCATCAAAATAGGAGCAACACAACCTTGGAAAAGGTGTGTTCAAGCAGATAGTTGGGATGCTGGCGATGGGCGTTGAAGTGCTTTACGACTTCAGCCTCTCGCGCCCACATATAGACACGATGCTTGGAGTCGCCCAGGTGGTCCGCTAAACAGAGCCCAAAGTTACCAGCACCGAAGATGAGAACCTTGGAATGCGCGTCGGGCTGCGGTTTTGACGCAGGCATGGTGAATCTAAAGTTAGTGGTGAGGGAGCGGAGAGAAGGGCGACGATGGCGTGCCACTACACGCGTCAGTGGCATCAGGCTCATGGCGCGCCTCCACTGGCACGTGCCGCCAAATTTCCCTTTTAATTATGCCGATCCAGGACCGTACAAACGAGTTTCGGTCCTGCGCAGAGTCCATTCGTTCCCGCTCAAACCTTCCCCGCGGCGCGGAAGCAAAGCAACGCCTTCTGCGCAATGGAAAGGATACCGCAAAATCGGAGTTCTCCAGCATGGCCTCGGCCATTGGCAAAGATATCAACAGCACCAATATAAAGCTTGGAAAGCTGGCCCAGCGTACGGCGTCCTCGTCTGCCACTTACGCATCTATTCACAAGATCCTCCAGTCGCAAAACGAAAAACTCTGTTCGACGACCGGCCAGTAGAAATTAGCGTACGTGTCGGCCGTCAACATTCTTACACGTAGTTCACCCCTTCCAGGAACTCACTTTCATAATCAAACAAGACATTGCGAACTTCAACAAGCAGATAGCATCGCTGCAGTCTTATGTGAAGCAGCGAAGTACACAGGGGTCAAAGTCGCCGGAGGCAAAGCAGCTGGAGGAGCACAATAACAATGTTGTGATGCTGCTGCAGAGCATGCTGGCGAATACGAGCATGACGTTCAAAGATGTGCTGGAACTCCGTACGCAGGTACGGGGACCTTATGTTCTTCCAAATCTTCCTGACACTGCGCGTCGTAGAACATGAAGGAGTCCAGGAGCCGGACTGAGCAATTCATGTATTCGACTTCTACTGCCACAGCACAAGCTGCTTCCAGTCAGTCGCACTTTCTCCCGAGTATCATTGCTGTACTCAAACAATAACCCAGGCTCAATGCTCTACAATTCCCGTCCAGACCCGATGGGCGACGGCAGCCCCAGTCGTTACGATTCGAAGGGCAAGGGGCGGGCGCCGCAGAATGGTGACGTCCTCGCTTTAGATCTCGATTCTGCAGAGGAGGGACTTGCAGGCACGCAAAATGGTGGCGCCTTCCAGCAGATGCAGCTAGTCGAGCAGCAGGTGCGTCCTCGTCGGAGAATTGTTTTTTCGTCCCTTGACGCGCTTCGCTGCACAGGACTCTACATCCAGTCACGTTCGACGGCGATAGAATCCATCGAGACCACGATTGCCGAGCTCGGCCAGATATTCACCCAGCTGGCAACGATGGTGGCGGAGCAGCGCGAAACGGTGCAGCGTATCGACGCCGACACGCTTGATATTGCGTCCAACGTTTCCGGAGCACAGCGAGAGCTGCTCAAGTACTACGCTAGCATTTCAAGCAACCGGTGGCTGATGCTGAAAATATTCGGCGTGTTGATCGTATTCGTGAGCAGCGGCTTCCATCCGAGAACAATCGGGGGTATGATGCTGAACTCTTTTTTTAGTTCCTGGTATTCATTCTGGTGTCATGAGAGGATGGCAATGGCGGGACCCATTGGCTTATAAAAGGACTTATTCTCTTACTTTTTCAGCCGCTTGCGAGCGCACATTAATGGATTAACATTATCACTCTAACCAACTGGTATGGCGTTGACACCGGTTCCGAATTGTTTTCTTTTTGTACGGACTCGACTGTGCTTCTTACCTCCGCGGTGTGTAACCCCGTCGTCTTCGTCGCCGACCGTCCAAGTCAGTCTCTTGGATTGCACCTGCTCCATACCACTTGTCTTGGAAAATCGTTGAGGCGGGTCGGGTATCGCAGATAAAGATGGGTCGCTCTTGGCTAGCTTCTCGGTGCGATCCTTCTGCGGCGGGTTTGAGTATGTGCGTTTGAGCGAAGGAAAGCAACGGAGGCGCACCCTCTGGTCAAACAGACCCTTATTCCGCTCTCTAAGCTTCGCGAGCCTGCCATCTCCCTTCCCGCCGCCGCCGACGGTCAGCTCCACATTGATTTTTCGACCCTCCAGCTCAGATTGATGCAATTTGAGGCCCTGCTGGAGGGCATTGCGGTGGCTGAACTCTACGAAGGCGCAGCCTCTGGATTTGATTACGGACTTCCCGGGTGTTGGTTTCGGTGTTCGTAGACGGACAGTTGGTGGAGGATCTTTGGAGACAGTTAGCATACACGTTGAAAGCACGCAACGGCTGGAGGTGTACCGCAAGCGGCGAAATGAACTTTTATTGCTTCGGCAGTGGTCGTGTATTTTAGATTGCCTGAAGGTGAAGACTTCAAAAGGATATGCAGGCAAAGGGAAGACACGACAGACCGACGAATAAGATGAACCTCTGCTTCACTTGACCTTCCGGTTTTTTGTCCTCATCGCTGCCATTCCCCTTGGCTTTTTTCCGCTTGGGGCCTTCCGTTTCCGCGGGCTTTTGGGTTGCCTCGGCTTCTTCCTCCGCCTCAGTGTCTCGTTTCCTCTTCGTCTTCTCGCTCTTGACCGGAGCAACTGCATCGTGGTCATCCTTCGCCTTCTCCTTGCTCTTCCCATTCCGCGCCTTGCCCGTCGCATCCACTGGTGTATCCTCCAAGGCAGACGGACCAGTTTGCACATCAGCGAGATCTTGTACCTCCAAGACAGGAAGCGCGCCATCCTCCATGCTAGTAGGATCAGCATGGCCGCGAGATTTTGCTCGGAAGGCAATGCTCTTCTTCTGCTTTTTGGTGAGTTTGGGTTGAGAGGCACTCATTTGCAGCGAGGCTTGCGGGTTATTTCGACAAGAATGACGTTTTCGACTAAAGTAATGGCACAGCCACCATTAGTCGCGCTCTCTCATGCACTCGTACGCGTCCTGACTTAGTCTCTCTTGACAGACCCTCGACGCTCCGTAACCTCCACTAAGGTCCTGACTCTCATCACTATTCGTCGCTGCTTTTCTTCCACTATGTCTTCACGGAAACGGAACAGTCGCCACGCTCTCAAACGAAACCGGTCACAAGTCTTCACAACCGTATCTACTTCACCACAGGACATCAAGGACACCATGTCCGATTCCTGTTTGTCCCCGAGGCTGCCCAAACGCGCCCGTCGTTCCTCTAATCCAGAATTCCTCTTTTTCAAGAAACCAAAGACGTCTCTCTTTGCTACTCCAGCAGGATCTCCATCCCAGTTTCAGACTCCCTACCCGTCTACGCTCAGTGAACAACAGAAATACAAATTGCCATCGTCCCTTCCTATGCACCAAGACCAGTTCTCCCCTCTTCCTGTTTCACGTGCAAGTGCAGTCATTTCTCGCCCCACCTCTGGCCATAAAGAAAATGTGTACCATCGTCCGTTGAAGAAATCGGCATCTCTCCACAGTCCATTCCATAGCCGTCCTAGTTCTGCTGGCCCTTCTCCCCAGGAACAAACCTCTGCTACTTCTCGTTTGCAACAACAGCCATTGAAACGCACGCTCTCTGATACCAACTATAACCCCAATATCCCTCAAAGCACCAGTACCGCCAATTCCCCTACACGCCTCTATTCTCCGCTCCGCGTTCGCCGTCCGTCGGCTCCTAGTCCTCCACGCCCAGGCACCTGGATCTCAGATGATAGTTCACCATTCGACTTTGACTTCCACTTCGCCGCTGCCAGCGATTCGGCGGGCTTTTCTCTTCCCTCTGCCATGAACGACGTTGACTTTGATCGCCCTCCCTCGTCCCTCTCTTTTTGCGGCGGCGACTTTGACGACAGAACACCACTCTTCGATGACGAAGTGAAAGGGCCCCTGGTGCTCAAAAGTGCATATACAGCCGGTTTCGGATCTGCCTTTGACGATGACGCTTTTGACGACTCAGAGCCGAATCTCACTCTTACGCACGATCCCGTCGAGGTGTCGTCTGGCTCGAAGTCCCCGCCTACGCGCGCACGAAGCCTATGGCTTAGCCGAAGCCCATGGCTGAGCGATAGCAACATCTTATCCCGGAAACAGGACAGCGCGTGCATTCACTCCTCGTACAGTAGCGATGTTGGCATGGAGAACGAGGATGATGATATGGTATTCGCTTTCGATCCTGCTCCGTCTGATTTCGAGATGTCTGGTACGGAGTCCGACGACCCTGTGATCCGCACCAGTAGCGCGGGTGAAAGCGAGGGCGAGCTGAAGCAGATGTTCGATGACTTGGCTCTCGGTAATCGTTACTCTTCCTCTATACTCCCCTCCCCTCTCCTCTGACTCTTCCCCTCCTTGAAGCTCCGAAAAGCCGCCTCCTTACTAGCCGCACGCGCTCCCTCGACTCTGATAACCCCACCGCCCCATCTTCCTCGCAACCAAAGTCGCGCCGGGACCGCCGTGGTACGATCCGCGCCTCGGACCTTGCTTTGGTGCCCCCCCGGCGCTCGCGCAGCGGCACAATCACCGCCAACGCACCCGACGCCAGCACCGCTTCCGGCACCACGAAACGCACGCGCAGCGGCACTATCGTCGCGTCTACCGCTGGTACAGCGTCGGTGCCCTCCTCCCGTGTGCGAAGATGGCGAGGTGGACGAGGCAGAGGAGCTGAGCGGGTGGTGTGCCAACGGGTGGGCGGTCGCTGCGCCGCCGTCGCCTGTGGTCACGCGCCCCCGCCCCCGTCCCCGCCGCCTGTCGTGGAAGCCCATCCTACACTCGCCTAACGGGCATTCGGAAGGTGGCGCGGGCGCTGGGTTGCTGCCGTCTCCCATTTTCGAGCGCAAGGGGAAAGGCAAGGCTCCTAGAAGCCCGGAGGATGTGGTAATGGAGGAGGACGAGGACGATCTGTAGATCAGTCATGCTTGGAAGTGAGCCGTGCAGGTGGGTTTCCACTATCTGATTTCTATCTTGCCGTTAAGAAAGGTCGACAGTTCATACGAGCAGAGCAAGTGGAAAGTTGGAGTCGGAATGTCCTTATCGCACGATTGTTACTTGTTGTAGCCGATCGCTCTGTGAACGCTTTTTCCTCCTGTACCCAAGTACATCAAAGCAGATGATATGTTTGTTCAGACTCCGGAGCAAGCAATCGATTGCAACCGTAGTGGAGCCCAATTACTACATGAACAGAGACCCATCGGAAAAGGATAGTTAATCAGGCCAGGACACGAGAAGTATCAATCGGGTATTCACACGGGACTAAGGGTCTCAGCAACCACTCTGTGACCTGCTTTACAACGGGATGCGGAGCAGTGGATTTGGCCGCAAGATCGAACATAGGATCGCAGTGAACGCCGCCATCCTGCACATCAAATTGGATTTTCCCGTGCGACTTTTCCAGGGTTTCAGAGAACCGGACGATGGTAGGGTACAGAGCCTCATTCCGGCCGCTGTAACCTGATGCGATTGGCGACCTTGTCAAGCCGCTAAACCACCCTTGTGATACGTTGTCTGTTGTATATACACCAGCTGGGATTCGGGTACGTCGGAAAGGTATGTGTTCCAGAGATCCATGGCTTTGGCAGGGATGAGGTCAAATGAATCATCTGTTGCAAGCGCATTGCTGGGCATGGTCCAGGGTGAATGAGGCATAGGCCAGCGAACCGGTCAGGCTACTGGGTGGAGGAGATTGGGCAACCATGCTGGATGGATGCAGAATGTGACCAATGAGCTGCAACACGAGATTTGCTCCAGCAGAGTCACCAGCAAGAGAGATCCTGGACGTGGGTACACCCAGTGACATAACATGTTGGATGCCCATGAGGAGCTGATTCAACTGAACCGGGAAAGAGGCGGGATACGTGGCTAGGAGAACGCGTAAGACAAGGGGACATGTAGATTGCGATATACTATGGCTCACAATATTGGAGTATCGCAACCACCAACCTTCAAGTTCTTGCTCTGCCGCAATCCCTGCTGCACAAGATACCAAAACTCGACCGAAGAATCTGACAACGGCCCAACGAATGCGCCGCCTGTGAAATAAGCGTCAGAAAGGTCTTCGAGCACCAGCGCGGAAACGGATCGGACCGTGACAGTAGATGATGACATTTTCAGTCTCTCGAGGACCAACCCACATAAGACTGGCGCCTTCTCCAAGGTCGTCCACCGCTGGTTCAACCTGTCTCTCCTTTGTCCATTTCATATATGCCGCCAGGGTGGTGGTGCCAGATGCAGCTTGGAGCTGCCGAACTGAGAGATGCGAAAGAACGAAGTATGCGATCTCGTCGCTTATGACCCTGTTCATAGGGCGACCGTTGGCTCTTTTAGACCAACGTCCGAACAGAAAACATATTCAAGAGGAGGGCTGCGTCCGTCGCTCAGAAAGCGGATAGATACCAAGCACAGAGGACATACGGATCCGGAGAAGGGTCAGATTCATTTGCACCCTTTCATAAAGACTGAGTCCCGCCATGGTGGTTGTACCGCTGGAGGAAGATCCAGACAGAGAGACAGACGATTAGCCGGTAGCGAGCGCTAGCGCTGAGTGAGCACCGTGGGGTCTTCACAGGCTGGTTAGACATGGGAAAGCCGGCGCAGATCAGTCACCTGTAAGACGAAGCCTGCAGAAGTATAAATCTTGCTACCCCTGTGAGGGTTGTGTAGCAGATATGTTCCCAATATCCTTCATTGCACACTCTGAAAGAACAGATCACTACTTGAAGTATACTGCAGTGGGAGAGAGCAATGTTGTATATACATGTTTGTACCTCGTTAGGGACGCGCTCGCGTCACATGGGATCGCGTTCTCCTAGTACTCAATTAGGACCATGTCCTCCAAGTACCCTTCGCATCTCTCGCCAGATGTGACGCCGAGCAAGCTCAAGGCGCAGAAATCCGCGCGAGACGAGAGCCATCGGGCGTTTTTCGCTGTTCCAGCCACCGCAGATCCAGCAGTTCAAGGAGGCGTTCCAGTTGATTGACCATGACAAGGACGGGTGGGTGGGGGAAACGATCTGCGGGAAGTGTTTGCAAGTTTGGGTGCGTTGTATGCATCTATCCTTTCTCTTTCGTGTTTAGCAACGCAGGCATTACGCCCACGGCAAGCATGCTGGAAGGGCTGTTGCAAGCGCGACCGGGAGACGCGCCCGCGTCATCTGGACAGATGCGGGGCGCGGGGTTAATTTTACTATGTTCCTGACGATGATGAGCGAGCGGTTGTTTGAGTTTGACACGGAGGCAGAGCTGGTGGACGCATTCGCGAGCTTTGACGAGACGGATTCTGGGTTCGTGAGGGTCGAGGAGATGCGGGGGTGGTTAAGTGATGTTGAGAGAGAATGGGGGGAAAAGAGGTGGGTTCATGTCTACTGCTAATTTCTCCGAGAAAACGCGCAACTAACGTGGATTCAGATTGACAAACTACTCAAGGGACCGTTTACGGATCGCCAGGGGAACTTCAATTACCGGGAGTGGGTCAAGGTCCTGAGGGTGAATGAGGAAGAGTGACTGCGGAATACATAATTAAACAGCAGTCTCACGTCGTATTATATAACTAATAGTCCTTGCCAGTGGCTATCGTGTCCTCGCAAGTCTTTTACAGCATCTCACTCCAGCGGCCTCACAGCTAATAGTCTTGGCGCGGAAGAAGGTGGACCTCAGCTTAGTAGTGTCATATTTGTCACAGGTACTAACTCGATCAGCTTGGCACCCACTTTACCTTGGGTCAACTACAAGCCAGCTTTTGACAATATCCGACATCCTTGGTTTTCGAGCAGAGTTCGACTAAGCTGCATTCAAGCCAGGAGTAGCCGAATTTAGACCCCGCAACGGCTCATTTTTAGCTCGAGGCTTTTCATAATTATAAATCGCGCTGGACTGAACAACTTTTAGCCACAGCCTATCTGCTTTATCGTCAGTCTTACGAGTGGAGCTCCACAAACTCCGCCGCATTTTACCCGAATCTGCTAGCAAATCGATTGAAATAGCTGTAAAGATTGTGAGGCAATGGCATGAACTATTGCAAAGCAGCAAAAATTGTCAGTTCAGTAGAGTGTATCAGCAAATGTAAAAACTCGCTTTCTAAGGCACTTTCTACAAAATCTCGCACATCTATTTGGTAGAAAGTGCCGTAGAAAGTAACTTTTTACGTCTGCTGATACACTCTGTGCTAGCGAGCCTTATAAGCATTGTCCGGTCATGCTGTCCACACCAACCAGATATATTGACGATTCAAGTCCATGATCGGGTCTATATGCTGGTCTATGTGATGCGGTACACGACCGTTGACGTCGTCGGCGTCTACGGCGCCGGCTGCTCTTACCTGAAATAGACCAGGTCCAGCCGTGAGCGGATCCGACGTTCTTAACTTTCATATCAGCGCCACCCGCGACTGGAGTATTGAAGGCCGGGTCGTGTATACTGTCGTATATTCAGTTCTCGATTACGCCGAGACAAGATGGTAGAACACGCCAAGAGCGAGTTTGTCGCGGTGTTTGTTCTGGACGGCTTAGACCAACTGAGTACTCCGCAGTCGCGGTGTCTAAATGTGGATACAAACTCTTAGCTCTCTTTGGCGATACCCTTGGCACATCAAGACGTCTTAAATTCATGCGGCCTTCAATCCGCTTTCCCGACAGGACTCTTCCTCCGCCCCCGTATCCATACTGGTACCCTCCTCCGCCCATGCCCGACTCCCGCCCCCGCGATTCCCCCGACGCCGACGAAGAGCCCGCAAACACCACAAATGCCAGTGGCAGGACTGCTCCCAGGGTTTCCCGGACCCAGAGACCCTCTACAACCATCTCTGCAACGACCACATCGGCCGCAAGAGCACAAACAATCTTTGTCTTACCTGCAAGTGGAAGGACTGCGGTACTTCCTGCGCCAAGCGTGACCACATCACCAGTCATCTAAGAGGTATGTCCTGCGCCCTCATCAGTTCTGTCCTCACCCTTCTCCAGTGCACACCCCATTAAAGCCGCATGTTTGCGAGGTCCGTTGACCGATTCTGGGTAATTTACGACGTACTCACACCGACGCCAGATATGCAAAAGTCTTTCAAGCGGCCGCAGGACCTCAAGAAGCACGAGAAAATTCATACTGAAGAGCATCATGCACAGCACAAGCATTCCAAGGCCATAACTGTCGCTGACCCGACATACGTGTCCCGTGTCGCGGGGATTCGACTGCAACAGCCCCTTCAAAGTCCAAGTCTCCCTCTAGTGCCTCCAGCTCCGTTCCGCGAGCGCAGTCCCGCTCCTCCTCCATTTCAGATGGTGAGTCAATCGTCCCCGCCTGGGCGCAAGCCTCAATCCTTCCTAGGATCCTACCCTAACTTTCCTCCTACCCTCCGTCAGATCACCGCTCTCCAACGGACGAAATTTTCCTGCCTCATCAGCCCTGGGACACCACCGCTACAGGTTCCAAGCGCGCCCACAATGATGATTTCGCCGTCGAAGACTTCTTCACCGACATGAAGAAACGGCGACTGAGCCCATCCTATGATCCCCGCATGGCCGAGCGCCTAGACAGGCTTCACTCGTACCATCCTTATCCCCGCTCCGTGTCCCTTGACATCCGCACCCCAGAGGAACTGGCGGCCGTGAACGACTTCCTCATCACCCTCGGACGCGATGTTTCCGATACTGGACGGCACCACAGTGGTTCCAGCTTCTCTGGCGAATCCTACTTTGATCCCGTCAGTCTCAGCCAGCTTGGGCTCTCGGGCATGCCGGGGATGCCGGGATGCCCCCAAGTGTTCCGCTTCAGGAAGCGCCGTATCCGAACTCGTCGAGTATTCCTTTTACAGCTCGGCCACGCGATCAACGCATCAGTACGGGCCGATGTACCCGCCATCGATGACGCGCACATGTCGTATGCGAGTCGCAGCGCCGGCAAATACGGGCCGTACCCGCCGCACCACCACTACACGCCGTCCCCGCCGCACGAGCGCAGTTCACCGCCACAGATGGCCCTCCCGCCGGCCGACTCTGCCGCTTACGACTACCTCCGTCCCGCCCGGGGCCCCCGCCGGCCGTGCACCTCGCGCCCACGGATTACGTTCGCAAGTCAATGCATCGCATAGAGTTGCTCAAGACCGCGCCAGATAGCGCAGCCAAGCGAGAGTCGGTCGAGCCGCCCCTCGTAGCGTCGTCACATCGCGGGTCGCCCGCGAACCTCGCGACAACTCTCCGGTGTCCGCTGTGCGGGATTCCACGCCGCCGCCACAGCCCGCGTCCTCGCTCAAGGAACCGCTCTACCCGCTACTCACCTCGGGCGATGTGCAGTACAAGCTCGCGCCGTTGCAGCACCGCCACCGGTCGCCTTCCCCCTCGTCGACGTCGCGCTCGTCGACGCCCGCGGCTTCGACGCAGGGCAGCCCTAAGGCTGTAGAGATCACCGTCCTCCCGAGTTTGCGCTCCATCGCGCCCTCGCTCCCTCCCGTGCCGGTACCCGTGCGCATGGGTTCAGGGGACTCGGATGAGGTGGCGCGCGAGCTCAGCCGCATCCAGCTCGGCCGTCGCGCGGGAGCGAGCGTGCCGCCGGAAGAACGCCGGCGGCATGCGGAACTCATACGCAATCTGCTCGTATCTATTAACGCTGACTTCAGGCAGCGGTATGGGAAGCCCCCGCTGGTGCCGCGTCCCCCGTCGCCTGTGCGCGACGTCGAGATGACTGTGGCATAGTTGTTTATACGCATTTTAACCGTGTACTGCTCTCCTTCGTCTACACCAAGTCTAATTTGGCTTTCAGTAATACACAATTTCATTATCATTATCGGTAGAGTGAGTGAGTGAGTGCCATGTGTATGCTACGATGCAGGCTCAGTCCACTTCAAAGTGAGCTTGAGCTTGGGAACAGCAGACGCGGAAGCGGTGGGCGTGGACGCGTCTTCCGCGCCGCCGGCCATGCCAGACACGGGCGGGCTCGTCGCGAGCGGTGAAGGCACCGCCGCGGGGAAGCCAAACGCAGGCACCGCGAGCCCCCCGCCGCCACCGCTCGCACTGGTGCGGTTGAATGTGAGGTTCCCCGCGCTCGGCCCACCAGGCGCGCCGGCCCCATCGCGGCGCCCGTGGGCGTTGAGGGCCCTGGGGTGTTGAATTCGGCCCAGCGAGGGCATTTCCGATTCGTTTCTGGGCAGAAATAAGGCTAAGGAAACGCCGAGCAAAAAGCTGTCTAGAACGCACTCATGTGTCCGACTTGGCCACAGTGGCCGCACCGCCGCTGGATGGAGAAATAAGTAAGGTTCGCGGGCATTACGGACTGACGCATATTTACCGTCGTGTCTTGCTTCATCGGGCGGTTCAATTGCATCGGCGTGCCTCCGGCTTGTACAATCTTGGCGTTTTTCCTGTGCAGACGCCGTTCCTGGTTCTTCTTCATCCGCGCAATCTGCTCCTCGAGTCTGTTGACATATCAAATCACAGTGCCAAGCCAAACCGATAAAGTGGAAAAAAAACCGGAGCTTGGCTTACCGTTTCTTGTATCGCTTGTCCTTGTCGGCATCCCCGGTCGGCGCAAGGGAGTCAGCGAACGTGGTCTCCTCCTCGATGGCTTCCTGCTGCGGACGTACGCACGGATTACGCCCGGATCGCGGATAATCTCGGTCCGCCACTCGCCAAGAATCTGGGCGCAATTTGAGAAAACTCTTGGCTCGACGTCAGCAACAATGACACACGTACCAAGCGTTTGATGCGAAGGACCCTACTGCTTCCGTCCGGAC
>QVIE01002120.1:0-17306 GCA_013387415.1 Panellus pusillus | reverse complement strand
GCCGTGAGCGGATCCGACGTTCTTAACTTTCATATCAGCGCCACCCGCGAGTGAAGTACTAAAGCCGGGTCGTGTATACTGTCGTATATTCAGTAACACCAGAATAGTTTCTCGATTACGCCGAGACAAGATGGTAGAACACGCCAAGAGCGAGTTTGTCGCGGTGTTTGTTCTGGACGGCTTAGATCAACTGAGTACTCCGCAGTCGCGGTGTCTAAATGTGGATACAAACTCTTAGCTCTCTTGGCGATACCCTTGGCACATCAAGACGTCTTAAATTCATGCGGCCTTCAATCCGCTTTCCCGACAGGACTCTTCCTCCGCCCCCGTATCCATACTGGTACCCTCCTCCGCCCATGCCCGACTCCCGCCCCGCGATTCCCCCGACGCCGACGAAGAGCCCGCAAACACCCACAAATGCCAGTGGCAGGACTGCTCCCAGGGTTTCCCGGACCCAGAGACCCTCTACAACCATCTCTGCAACGACCACATCGGCCGCAAGAGCACAAACAATCTTTGTCTTACCTGCAAGTGGAAGGACTGCGGTACTTCCTGCGCCAAGCGTGACCACATCACCAGTCATCTAAGAGGTATGTCCTGCGCCCTCATCAGTTTTGTCCTCACCCTTCTCCAGTGCACACCCCATTAAAGCCGCATGTTTGCGAGGTCCGTTGACCGATTCCTGGTAATTTACGACGTACTCACACCGACGCCAGATATGCAAAAAGTCTTTCAAGCGGCCGCAGGACCTCAAGAAGCACGAGAAATTCATACTGAAGAGCATCATGCACAGCACAAGCATTCCAAGGCCATAACTGTCGCTGACCCGACATACGTGTCCCGTGTACGCGGGGATTCGACTGCAACAGCGCCTTCAAAGTCCAAGTCTCCCTCTAGTGCCTCCAGCTCCGTTCCGCGGGCGCAGTCCCGCTCCTCCTCCATTTCAGATGGTGAGTCAATCGTCCCCGCCTGGGCGCAAGCCTCAATCCTTCCTAGGATCCTACCCTAACTTTCCTCCTACCCCTCCGTCAGATCACCGCTCTCCAACGGACGAAATTTTCCTGCCTCATCAGCCCTGGGACACCACCGCTACAGGTTCCAAGCGCGCCCACAATGATGATTTCGCCGTCGAAGACTTCTTCACCGACATGAAGAAACGGCGACTGAGCCCATCCTATGATCCCCGCATGGCCGAGCGCCTAGACAGGCTTCACTCGTACCATCCTTATCCCCGCTCCGTGTCCCTTGACATCCGCACCCCAGAGGAACTGGCGGCCGTGAACGACTTCCTCATCACCCTCGGACGCGATGTTTCCGATACTGGACGGCACCACAGTGGTTCCAGCTTCTCTGGCGAATCCTACTTTGATCCCGTCAGTCTCAGCCAGCTTGGGCTCTCGGGCATGCCGGGGATGCCGGGATGCCCCCAAGTGTTCCGCTTCAGGAAGCGCCGTATCCGAACTCGTCGAGTATTCCTTTTACAGCTCGGCCACGCGATCAACGCATCAGTACGGGCCGATGTACCCCGCCATCGATGACGCGCACATGTCGTATGCGAGTCGCAGCGCCGGCAAATACGGGCCGTACCCGCCGCACCACCACTACACGCCGTCCCCGCCGCACGAGCGCAGTTCACCGCCACAGATGGCCCTCCCGCCGGCCGACTCTGCCGCTTACGACTACCTCCGTCCCGCCCGGGGCCCCCGCCGGCCGTGCACCTCGCGCCCACGGATTACGTTCGCAAGTCAATGCATCGCATAGAGTTGCTCAAGACCGCGCCAGATAGCGCAGCCAAGCGAGAGTCGGTCGAGCCGCCCCTCGTAGCGTCGTCACATCGCGGGTCGCCCGCGAACCTCGCGACAACTCTCCCGGTGTCCGCTGTGCGGGATTCCACGCCGCCGCCACAGCCCGCGTCCTCGCTCAAGGAACCGCTCTACCCGCTACTCACCTCGGGCGATGTGCAGTACAAGCTCGCGCCGTTGCAGCACCGCCACCGGTCGCCTTCCCCCTCGTCGACGTCGCGCTCGTCGACGCCCGCGGCTTCGACGCAGGGCAGCCCTAAGGCTGTAGAGATCACCGTCCTCCCGAGTTTGCGCTCCATCGCGCCCTCGCTCCTCCCGTGCCGGTACCCGTGCGCATGGGTTCAGGGGACTCGGATGAGGTGGCGCGCGAGCTCAGCCGCATCCAGCTCGGCCGTCGCGCGGGAGCGAGCGTGCCGCCGGAAGAACGCCGGCGGCATGCGGAACTCATACGCAATCTGCTCGTATCTATTAACGCTGACTTCAGGCAGCGGTATGGGAAGCCCCCGCTGGTGCCGCGTCCCCCGTCGCCTGTGCGCGACGTCGAGATGACTGTGGCATAGTTGTTTATACGCATTTTAACCGTGTACTGCTCTCCTTCGTCTACACCAAGTCTAATTTGGCTTTCAGTAATACACAATTTCATTATCATTATCGGTAGAGTGAGTGAGTGAGTGCCATGTGTATGCTACGATGCAGGCTCAGTCCACTTCAAAGTGAGCTTGAGCTTGGGAACAGCAGACGCGGAAGCGGTGGGCGTGGACGCGTCTTCCGCGCCGCCGGCCATGCCAGACACGGGCGGGCTCGTCGCGAGCGGTGAAGGCACCGCCGCGGGGAAGCCAAACGCAGGCACCGCGAGCCCCCACCGCCACCGCTCGCACTGGTGCGGTTGAATGTGAGGTTCCCCGCGCTCGGCCCACCAGGCGCGCCCGGCCCCATCGCGGCGCCCGTGGGCGTTGAGGGCCCTGGGGTGTTGAATTCGGCCCAGCGAGGGCATTTCCGATTCGTTTCTGGGCAGAATAAGGCTAAGGAAACGCCGAGCAAAAAGCTGTCTAGAACGCACTCATGTGTCCGACTTGGCCACAGTGGCCGCACCGCCGCTGGATGGAGAAATAAGTAAGGTTCGCGGGCATTACGGACTGACGCATATTTACCGTCGTGTCTTGCTTCATCGGGCGGTTCAATTGCATCGGCGTGCCTCCGGCTTGTACAATCTTGGCGTTTTTCCTGTGCAGACGCCGTTCCTGGTTCTTCTTCATCCGCGCAATCTGCTCCTCGAGTCTGTTGACATATCAATCACAGTGCCAAGCCAAACCGATAAAGTGGAAAAAATTCGGAGCTTGGGCTTACCGTTTCTTGTATCGCTTGTCCTTGTCGGCATCCCCGGTCGGCGCAAGGGAGTCAGCGAACGTGGTCTCCTCCTCGATGGCTTCCCTGCTGCGGACGTACGCACGGATTACGCCCGGATCGCGGATAATCTCGGTCCGCCACTCGCCAAGAATCTGGGCGCAATTTGAGAAAACTCTTGGCTCGACGTCAGCAACAATGACACACGTACCAAGCGTTTGATGCGAAGGACCCTACTGCTTCCGTCCGGACCCACGCTCTTCTCGTCGTCGCGATCGAGGGAAGAGCCGCGACTGAATGCCGGCGACGGCGCCTCGGAGGTCGGGCCGCCGATGATGGGCGACATCGCTTCAGGCGGGACTGTCTCCTGCCGCACGGACGGCTGGCGCCCCCTCGGAGCCTCCTCTTCGTCGTCCGTCAGCTGGGGCTCGTCCTTGCGGCTGAGCGAGTCGAACTGCGCTTTCCAGATCCTTTCAATCTCCGACTTGTATATCACTTGCTGCTCCGCGACGTTGTACCGATGTGCCGACTTTGGACGGTTCTCGGCTTCGGCTGATAATAGGAGTAGGGTCAACAAGATTCCCGCGTAGATATCCTCAGAAGACACTCACCAACTTTCTGTTCGTAATTTTCCCCAGCCTTGACAAAAATATCCTTCATCGATATCCGAATGAAGCTAAACGCCTCCCCGCGACCCGTGGGATCACCGTCGCCGTGTAACCGGAGCATGGCTTTTGCTTGGGTCGCGAACAAGAAGTTCTTGGTCGTAATCCACGGCGCGAGCTGCTGCTCCACAGACAGATTCGATTGGTCGTCCTTGTCGTCAACGGTATCGGCCGCTTGGCTGTACCCGGCATCCTGCAGATGCCGCTGCCCGACTTGCATGCTCTCCGTCAACACGACCTGCTCCGGAGTCACGCTCTTGAGCATATCGGCGTCGGATGGGATCACCCAGCCGGGCTTGAGCCGCCAGAAACCTTGATGAGGCCCGCGTCTATGATACTCCATGAATTCCTTCAATCTCTGTCGCATCTGGAGCTCATTCTGGTCTGGGAAATATTTCATCAGCCGCGAGATCTTGAGCCGTTCACCAGCACTCTTCTGAAGCAGCTTGAACGCAATTATCTGCAACCTGAACTTGATTGTATTCGTGATTTTCCGCGAATGTGGCCCAGGAACTTCAGTGACCGGGTATGTTTGTCCAACGACGAACAGATTCTTGATTTCTCGGAGAAAGTATTTGGTTTCTCCTTTGATCGTGTTCCTGCAAACGCGTATGAGTATGACAACATAAGCTCTAGCGAGAAATAGTCTGACCGTACGACGAGGAAGTCTGTTGGGTAGGATTTATGGCGGCAACGAGCGGGGACGCGAGAGCCCCAGCGCCTACACAGAAAAAAAAAACGGCAGCATGAATACGGCTCGGGCCCAGCTAATGAGATGTATACCCCACCATATGCGCCATGTAGTAACCCCATCTTCGTTTCGGGGTTATGCTTGAGGCTGGCGATGTATCCGTTCGCTTGAGGCGTCCTGCATGCACGCATTCATTCCAGTTTGCCGGCCTTGGATTCAAATGGGGCTATGTAACTTACTTGGATGGCGATTCCTACGCCGTTGATAACGAACGAGAGGACGAATACGGGGACGGGGGTGCTGGCGCTTGCATGGCGTATGCGATTACTTGGCATATAGAACCTGGTAGCCGGAAAGCTATTAGTTGCGCGTGAAGAAGGAGTCTTGCACCCACCAAAGGCAACCATCTTTGGTACGACCATGAATACCGAGAGATCCTGCATCTATCCATCTGGCAGGCGACGCACCTTGCCGAATCCTAGTCGAAGCACGCTGTTTGTACGCTTCGAGATGGACGAGGGCAGGCCCGACTGACCGAATTTATCCGTCAGAGGGACGTTCATCATCGCGCCCGAGATGAATCCCTGCGCAAAACAATCTCTCGATCAAGCGCTTTGGGCTCTGCGGGCATATAGTACGCACCACACAGGCAAACACGAATATGAGCGAAACGACCGCAAAGCCGACCTATTTTCGCGGGTGTCAACTTGAGGGGAGAGGGGAAACCCCGAAATGAAACATACATGGTAGACTTTCTGAATGCGCGGTATTAAAGGCCCCGCGGAGCCGTCGTTCCATCCCGCCATAACTACGCTCGTTTCGTTCGTCACATTCGAATATTGGTGCGAGGGAAAGATTGCAGCACGTACATAGACTGCCGCCGTCTCAGACGCGTTACTAATGAGATGAGGATAGGCTGAGGCTTACCACCAGTAGAGCGCAAAGAGCTGGATCCGCTCGCGATAGACATGCTGCCTCGGACGTGGGCTCTGCGCGTCTTCAACAGTAACAGTGGGCGGCGCGTCCGAGCCTGCTTTGGAAAGACTGGGCCCCTCAGCGGGCAGTTGGGGTACAGAGACAGCGTGCAGTTCGACGCCTGAGGACATCTTCAGCACCCAGTCCGACGGTCCCGGTCAGTACTTAGCACCGGATGAATCTCGGAAAAACATTTGTAACACGTAAGAGCACGTACCAGCACGTCACCTACCCGGGTATCTTCTTGTTTGTCTTCCTGTTCGGAGTCCGACTCTTCGGGAAACTCGTTCATGTTGTGGACCGCGCGAGTATGTAAAATCCATCTCCTCCTCCTCCAAGCACCACCTCGTTCGAACACATCTTATAAAGGATCCGCGGCCGCGCCGGGTTGCTCGCTGCGCAGTATGACAATTCCAGCTACAATGAATTAGCATATCTACATGCAAAATAATCCAAACAGTGCTGCATATTCTTCCTACCATTTGTCCTCGGTCCAGTGTCCAGTGTCCTGTCACATGTGACTGTGACTTTGAAGTGAGTGGCAAAATGCGCGACATAGCTCAAAATCAATCAATTTGGGATTTAAGGGTCTGTCCTTATACCAGAAGGTAGATTATAGGGAGGAGATTCAGAATATCCACAAGTTCCAGCATATTAGACAACTTTGAGTGTGTTTAGCGCGATTCTCTCAGAATCTCTCTAAATTTTGTGCACCGCCACAGCTGGCAAGAATTTGTACTTGTTTAGTGTCATTTTTTGGGCTTTAGCGAATAATTGCTCGCTTCGCTCGCAATTATATCTTTTGGTGATCGTCCGTCGCAGATACTTAGGCAGGTCAAGTTAGATACAATATATATGCACTCACTCACTGGTTATACGACATACAGTGTCCGACGTGAGAGAACCTGATAAGAGGTGGGTTCTGAACGGGTCAAGGGGCTAACGGCGAACTCGAGAGTCAAAAAGTACGGACCTAAAGATTCTGAGTAGAACACATGAGTTTTCGATTCGACCTTCGGCAGGCGGCTCGGACCTACAAAGTCTCCATATGCACACTAGCAGACTGCGCGAACCCCATTTCAACCCTGTACAGTACCCCACATCTTACTAAGCCTCGCGTCCCCGCATTTAAGATGTACCGCGCTCTTATCATAGCGGACCTTACTCCCTCCTTAGAGCCCTTGCACTGTGACTATGGCCGCTATACCAGGAGAAATCGAGATGCAGCCGACCCTGCCCGGACCATCTCTGCCACCGACGCCTGGGGACGAGGTCAAGGGCTTCGTTGGTATCAACGACATTCAAGAGGAACTACGCGCAGGAGACGACGCGACGCCGCCGCCGGGCCATCTCTGGCGTGCGAGAATGCATCTTGCTGCGATCTATGGGTGGGTTTCATCTTTGACACAGATGAGCGTTAGCTGTAGCTGCGATTCTTGAAGATCCATGGCGCTTTGTGGTAAGGAAGACGCGGAACGTGCGTCTTCAGCGCGCTGACCTACGATCAGGATGGAACGACGGCAGCTCCGGCCCTCTCATTCCTAAGATGCAGGAAGTGTATCATGTCGGATTTGTACTGGTTTCGTTAACTTTCGTGCTTGCTTGCGTGGTGAGTGACAGAGCGCCGCCTCCCCCGCTCGGCACTGAGGGCTCGGCAATGAAGGGTTTCATATCCGGAGCATTCATCAATATGTACGGGACAGAGAGGATGGGGCTCGGGAAGGTGTGTTTCTTTCGCACTCTTTCCTTCAAGTTGTTGGCCGTCAAACTAATACGTTCCGAAGATGGTTGCGTTCGGTCTGCATCAACTTTTGTCTCTGCTACAATGTTTGATCACTCATGGCTCACATCGCAGGCAGTATCTGTCCCCTTATTGCATACGCTATACAGGCACCGGCGCCTCCATTCCCGTTGTTTGTCCTGTCGTTCACTCTCAGTGGAATTGGGTATTCCATCCTCGTATGTCAAGAGCCGTTTTTCCTCTGTCACTGTTTTAATTGGCACCGTGATTCCAGAACGCGCAAGCGAATGCATACGTCGTCAGTCTCAAAAGCAATCCTGGACCTGAGGTTTATCTGGGGATGCTACATGCTAGGTTAGTGCCGATTATTTGACATTGGCATGTACACTCACTATCTCCTCAAGCTACGGTAACTGACCTCCAAGGCGTGTGGGAGCCTGCGCACTGACTGTGGGATACATACAGGTCTCGGCGCCCTATCCTCGCCCCTCGTGGCTACCCAGTTTGCGCAGCTACACCACTGGTCTTACCACTATCTCATCTCTCTCGGACTGGCAATATTGAATTTCATTCACGTGGTTCTGGTGTTTCGATTCCGGACGCAAGATGGTTGATTGCTCTTCTTTGAGATCGTTTCTTGGTCGCTCACACATCGTAGAACTGCTCACTCTCATCGGTGAGGCCGTCGGGAGAAGAGCGCGAGCGATCACAGCAAATTCCGGCAAATCTTATCTCTCAGGGCCGTACATCTCTTGTCGATTTTTGCGTTGGTTTACGTCGGCGTTGAGGTGAGTTGTGCCTAAGATCTCTGGTGGCGATTGACTCTTTATCTCTGTATCAAGGTCACTATTGGAGGTGATTTGGGTCTTGGCGACTACACTACACGGTGACTGAGACATGCCCAGGATGGATCACGACATACATCATCGATGTGCGCGGGGGCGGCCCTTCTGCAGGATACATATCTTCAGGGTTCTTCGGCGGTATTGTTTTTTCTTCATGTCTAGTCACATTCCTCAATATTTTTCCAGGTATGATGGTAGGACGCCTCGCCTTGTTATGGTTAACTAAGCAGGTTTGCGATTTTCATGCTACCTCTGCCCATGAACTGACCGATACTGCAGATCGGAGAGCACCGCGCGATATATCTGTACGCTGCACTCGCTATCAGGTGAAGTTGTTTATCTTCTCATCATGTTCACTTACTTATCTGCTATGCGAAAGTCTGGAATTGATCGTCTGGTTCGTGCCCTCTCTCATCGGGAACGCCGTCGCCGTAGCCATGATTGGCGTGTGCTTGGGACCGATCTATCCCATCATCATGAACCGTGTCGGAAGAATCATACCCAGATGGCTGCACTCTGGATCTATCGGATGGATTGCGGGCTTTGGCCAGGCCGGGGAGCGCAATTCTTCCCTTCATGACCGGAGCGATCGCGTCGAAGGCGGGGATCCGCGCTTTGCAACCCTTGTATGTGGTTTCAGCAGCGATTCTTGCTTACCCTCACGTTTTCTCTCTACAGCATCATTAGCATGATGGTGACTTTGCCCGTGGTGTGGACCTTCACACCCATGTCTCGCAGAATTGATTAGCGCAAGCGTCGTAAAAAGTGTTTCTAATATCAGTCATCAATCTTTGCTTCTTCGCACTGCGAGTCTTGTACTGCTCGTTAGACTACTATAGACTGTTACTATCAATTTCAATGACATTCTGCCCTTTCCCGCTGGGAAGCGCTGTACTTCCTGTGGTGTGCACTACGGCAGTGACGACACTAACAGCGTAAATAATTATCCCTCCGTGCACGTACTTTTTCTCGTGTACCCCTAGTAAGTTTCAGGTAGGGAACATCGGACGTAGGAGCCCCGCTCCTCTCTTCCTGCCCTAAGTTACTCACTTCATGTAAACTGGTCCGTGGCCGAACTCTACCCAGGACCCAGGCTGTCGTTTGCATTGATGCGGGGTCGCGTTCTTGCCATTCACTCTGTCCGAACAAGCACGAGCCGTCAAATTTCAATTTCTAGTAAGTACTTACCTTCCTAAAGCGGACGCTGGCGTTTTGATTGTTTGTGGCAGTGTCGCCTCTTTCTCCATGGATGCAGTCCAGAAGTCAGCAGCTGCGCTAGCGTATTTCGACCTTTCTCCTGGTGTCTTCCCGTGGCGAGACTTGCGCTCCCAACAAATTGAACGGCGTCGGGCCGACCTTGGCGATCTCCTGCTGTTCGATATTCTTTTGACCTCCGGAGGCATTCGCCAGCCCGACACCCTCTATCCACCCGTAGACGTCGCTACTTTTCACCGTCTACTCGACGCAATCAAAGCGTCCGAGTATGACGCGTTGAAAAAGGACTGTCTCGTGTATTTCCTGCTGAAATGGTACCAGGACGGGCGTGAAGAACGCTTCAGCGTGGAACGCTGTATCCCGCCTCAATTTGCGCGCCTTGCTGACGCGTATTGGCATTTGGACGCCGGAGTGAATGTTCCAGTGCGTCGCTGGACACATGTTGTTACGGATAGAACTGACGCACCACCCAGCGCGCGGTTTCCATTCTTTCGGATACCCGTCTCAACGCGGACTACGCGTCCAAAATCCTACAAGCAATCTCGCTTGCTCCCAGCCCGATGTCACTCGTTCTCAGATACGTGCGCACCGCGAAGCCATTGTTGACCGAACCGGATGACATTGATCTGTATACTGTCGCGCTCGCCGAATCGAGTCTCTTAGAAGCGTGGCAATTCCAGCGAACCTTCAACGAGAAAAACGAAACACGCCCTCGGTTGCTGAAAAAGATACTGGATTGGTGCTTTACCCGTGCGTGTTGTTTCCATTCCTCCATACTCGAGACTAAACCATCTATCCAGCTGCTCCTCGCCGCAATGCTCTGGTACAGCTTCTGGGGATTGCTCTGACGCCATACGAGCAGTCTCTCATGCAGTCCTACGCGACACCCCATCAGCTCTGCCTTCGGTGGGCATTGCCCTCCTTCAAAACTTGATCTGCGTCCGTTTGATTCAGACTGGCAAATACGCGGACGCCATCAAAGTAGACCGCCAGTTTTCCGCTTCATCTGTGGGCATGATCTCGCAAACGGAAGAACGGACAAAGATGGTTCAGGAGGTCTATGCGGCGCTGCCATTAGCAGAGCGCATGATTCTCGACGCAGAACTGGACAGCCCAGGCATCGAACCATCCGCGAGTAGCGAGACTATCATGAATGGTAGTTCGAACTTGGACGTGAGTATGTCATGGGAGGATTTACAGCCACCTGTGCCTGCCCCAGCGCCTGCAGCCATCACTCCGCTTCCTCCCCTACCAATTCCCACGGTATCGGAGCTTCCAGCGTCCGCCAATGGCGGGTCCCATGAAGTATTTCGTTCTAAGTTTGGAGGCTTTGGAGGTTCGCAACCCACCAGTGCTTTCGCTCCTCTGTCTTCCAGCACCTCATCTTTTTCTCGGACCCTTGCTCCCATAATATCCGTCACATCTGTGCCAAGAGGCAATCTCTCTGCACAACCCGCTATCCCATCCACTCGGCCACCACTGATCAATGCGTTTTCTTCCCTGTCGCAATCAACCAGCCGCTTTGGTGGCTCACCTGGTAGTGGCAATAAGTCCGTGTTCGATTCGGCGGGCAGGAAACGGAACGCGTTTTACCAACCTCCCAGACAACCTCCCGCACCTGCACCGATATTCAGCGAAGTGGATGTCGAAGGCGCGAGCAAAATAAAATCGGCCACCTCCCAGGAGGATACAGACATCGAAGTGGATGAAGAGATGGAGCCGGCGGATGAAGCTCGTGAAGAGGACAGTCTATCGTATTCCGTTTTCGGGGGCAAATCCGTCCGTTCCGGCACGCGTACCCGAACACGAATGCGTGCGTCGGCTCCGGAGGATAAGCAAGTGCCACCTGGCGCGTTCGCCATCGATGATGATCTCGAGGTGCAAGAGCCGCCGCCGCCGCCGCCGCCGCCTACCAGACAAACGCGAAGGTCTACTGCTACTACCGATAAGACTGAACCCGCAAAACCCGCGAAGAGCAGTGCGGGCGCGAAGACGGCACGGACGAGGGCACGTGCAAAGGAACCAGAACTCTCGCGGAGTTTGCCTGGGTCGCTCATGGCATCGGAGGATGGCTCTGCTGATGAAGCAGAGGAGGAGGAAGAGAGGGAGGAAGTAGCGCCGCTTCCATCGCGTCGAAAAGCAGCGGCAGCAGCAGTAGCGACGGAAGGTGTGCAGACCCGGAGGAGATCCACGCGGCTGAATTCCGCTGAAACTGAAAACCGAACCGAAAAAGAGAAAACCTCAAGCAAAACAAGGACTGCTCCAACCGGTCGAAAACGGCGGGGTAGTATTGGCTGTATTCCGTTACAACATTCAAACCAATTGCAGCTTCTGACGGTCCTTGTTCTCGAATGAAGTCCTTGAAGCAGCTGCCTGCCACAACATCGACATGAGACAAACTGATAGCAATACGCAGAAGCTCCAAGGCTAGAAACCACTTTCATTGTTTATTTTAACCAGCATGTAAAGTTCGAAGAGTGGTAAGACTAGTAATAATGTGCTTTACATTTCGAGATATGCACGCAAAAATAAGCGCGTGGAGAACAGGAAAAAATGCAGGTCCGCCGCGCTGTTTCGTACATTCGAGCATCACGCCATCCCTCTACTTTAAAACCAAAAAGATCAATAACCCACGCCGTTGACCTGCAAAAATCCCATGAACTTGAACTCAAATGCGGAAAGAAAGGGGACACACCTTTTCTTTCACCGAGGAGATGAACTGCTGGTAGCTCGGGAGCACATCCGCGCGGTCTTGAATAAGTGCACTGAGGGCCCACAGCCGCAGCGGCGGCTCGCCGTCCTCCTTGACGATATAGAGATGTGGGTAGTACGGCCCGCGACGCATCTCGCGCGTCTTCTGTATGATGGCATTGACGCGTTGCGAGAAGGGGTTCTCAAGCACAGGAAGGGTGGTCTGTGATAAGCATATGGTCAACTGAAAGCTCGGCGATTTCCTGAAGTTGAAGCAACAAACCTTTCCACCGCGTAGAACCTCGTAGTTGGGGAGATCGAAGACGTCCATGATGAGCTGCGGCACCGCGTCCCGTCCCACCCAAAGGAAGATAGTCTGCCCGTCCTCGATAAGGAACAGCCCATGACGTTCCAGGCGCTCCGAAGTAAGGGGCAATGCGGGCGGCATGATCACCCCGTGCTCGCCGACAGTTCCAGCCTAGAAGAACGCCGTATGAGTGCAGAATGGATTATCACACTCGATTGGTTCATACCTCCGGCGGCATCGTGTGCAGAGAATAGAATGTTGGGTACAGGTAAGGGATAAGGAGTTGCGATGGCAGCGAGGTCAGCAATGCCTGAGAGTACGCCCGAATGTCGGGTGGAATCTGTGCGCTCTGTCGGATGCCGACCTGATTTTATCGTTCCTTAACTGTCAAACGCGCCTTTCAATAAACTGAAAAAGGCTCACGTTCTTCAATAATGCCAGAACAAGCACAGGCAACATCCGCATGTTCTCCGCCATCGCGAGCTGTGCGCTAGCTCCAGCACCGGCGGCGGTCATGCTGCTCTTATACGTGATGAAGATATCCACCAGTTTCTTGAAAATGTAGTCGCGCGCATCCTCAAGTTTGTACGACAACGATCGCTCGACGGCCTTGTTCGCGAGCAGCGTGATGATAGCAATTTGGTCAGCGGAGGCGAACACTTCGGAAAGGTTGCTCGTGGTGGGGTAGGCAGTGGTGACGACCCGCAGACGCCTTTCACCTTCATGGACGCAGTCAGCAACTTCGCAAAGTATAATCAGTAAACAGTCAAACGAACCGAAGCAGGTGGTATGCAGCATCCCTGTTTGCAAGACGACAAACGGCGCGGTGAGCGTGTCCTCGATGTCGATCTCGATGGCATACGACTGGTTCTGAGGAACCGTGGGCATCGCAAGTAAGTCCGTCGACCGAACGAAGAAATTGCCGTGGAACGACGCCATGCGCAGTCCTGCGTCAGGTCAGCGAATGGATTGAGTTGCACCAGTGACTACTCGTACCTCTCGATGCCCGTACACGGGTGATACACTCCAGCATGATAGGCATCGCCAGCACCTCCCCAAACTCGTGAGCGAATTTAATCGCGTCTTCTGATCGCGCCGCATTGAATGCGGGGTAATAGTATGTTTGGCCGGTGGTATAGTGCGGAAGATTCGCTGCGAAAGGTGTCAACTTCAGCCGATCGCACTCCTGAAAGCGAGGAAGATGTACCAAGACTAGCCACGTCTTGATAACCTGAACTGAAGAGGAACATGTCCACAGTGACTTGCGCCCTTGAGCAGTCAATGGCAAAGGTCTTGTAGAAAGAAGATGCGGCTTGGAGCAGCGACGACTCCTAAAGGAAAACCACATCAGCATCGCTAGCAAAAACATCGCCGCAGGCCACACTCACTTTCGATGTCCCGAGGATTTTGGGGTCTTCCCGATTTTTTAAGAGCACCCTCTCCGACAGAGGGGAGACTGGCTGAAAGAGCTATGAGTTTGCCTCCGATGGGAGCCTGCAGCATATGAGTCGAGAAGTTCGTTCAATAAAGACATCAATTGTACCATGAGCTTCGACCCCGCCTGCAAAGCCGGCCCCAAGGCACTTCCGATGATGCTGTTGTCCTGAAACATATCCCCGATGCGTCCTAGAAGAGCCTCCAACGCAGGACGTGCTTCAGAGAGGTTCACAAGGAGGTCGGTGGGCTTGGGAAGGAAAACGTCGTCAATGTCCGACACAACAAGCATGGTGGAATCTGTGCTTCCAGGCTGCGACCTTGATTAGAAAAAGTAATTGGGAGGACGAGTAATATACCGTCATAGAGAAGAAATACAACGAGATGTCATAGCAGATGATGCCGACTTTTGTGATCTTGTCATCATCGGGAATCCGGTCAAGATTCTCCAGGAGCGCACGCGTAGCAGTGGCGACCATGCCTAGCATAACATTTAAATCTCAAACGAGCTATCAAACAAAAACTACCAACCAGACTGAACCGCAGGATGGCTGACGTCAATGAGGAAGACGTAAACGGCGGGCTGTGGCGCGCGAACCATGTACTCCGTGGGTGCGACGAACTCGACGACAGAGTGGTTGAGCTCCGCACGCGCCCAGCGGTCTCCCGGGGCATTGCGGGTTTGGTCCCAGTCAAACATCTGGGGCACCTCGTTCGACATGTTGCACATGCAGCACCGCCAGCGGTTGCCGCCGTCGATGAACTGCACGAACGGGTTGATGTACATGCGGCACCGGCGGCAACGCGCGATAACATCTGTGACGAGCGGGATGGGCGCATCGCCCTCGTCGAGGGTCCGGTAGGGCGTGATCACGAGGGCAAGAGGAATCTTGGTCTTGCCCAGCAACGAGGACGTCGTCGGGACGGCGTTGAGGGTCAGACGCTGGTAAGATGGGTCGGCGGTCGCCGTCGGGGCGGGGGATATGCACGAGCCAGGAGGCAGACGGATTTCAGGCGGGGGAACATGCAAATCGCGAGGCTCCGGCGGAGAGGTGAGCATATTTATCGTGTTGAGCGAGAACTGCCTTTGACCGCCGCCATGCCCATGGCCCCGAACTGGTTCGTCAAGTTATCGACGGAAGGCTGCGTGAGGTACGTGGGTTGCTGCTGTTGCGGCTGACTGTACCCCATCCCTGCTGCTGCTCCGGCTGGAAGTACTGTGGCGCGCCCTGTTGTGCTGAAAACTGGTTCTCCATCGCTGCCAGAACGGGCGTGAAAAGTTGACCGCCAGCTGCGGGCTGATTGAGGTTCGCGCCGTTGGGGTCAGCGGTCGCTGCTCCAGCGTAGTAACCGGGATCTGCAGCGAGGGATTCCGCGTTGTAATACGCCTGAGTCTGTCCGGTAGCATATTGTCGCCGTTTTCCGTGACCCTGCGAAGCGACCGGGTGGCCTCTACTAGCGGGGCGGGAGGAGGATTCGGTTGGCTACAGGCTCTTCCCATTGGGTGTGGTTAGTCGCGGTATCTGCTCCAAGTTGAGTATAAATTCACGGATGGTTAGGATATCATACCGATAAAGAGGTAGCGCTGGTTGGGCTCGTTCCTAACTGAGGGTTAACGTGACGGGTCGTAAAGCCGTAAAGATTACAGACCATTCTGCGATCCAGCCTGGGGGCAGTTGAGCAGGAGTAGCCATGGCGGGGAAAATACGGAAAGTGATGCACGCTGGCGCACAATAACAAGCGCAAAGAACACGTCGGTCGAAAGCAAATATTACATTACGCCTGAGGCTCTACGCTAGTCTAGCAAGTATAGGTCCATATCCTTTTCTAATGCTGTAGTGTCTGTCGGACGGCCTTGATTATTGCGGCAACGTCAATCGGGACAGCTTCATAGTCACTGGGCACATGAACGGAGGAAGGTCCTCGTTTCGAAAGTTGCCTGTGGGCTCATCAGTCGAGGAACGCAAACGGAGCAGAAGCCAGCAACCTGTCCTTCCACCACGCGATATACCGTTACCAACCGACTCTGCGACAAGCTGCTGGTCGCGTGCAAACCTCTGAGGCGGGAAGAATTCCATGAGAGTGCTATGTGGCGACCGCTGCATGTATGCGCAGTCAATCAGGTCGCTGTCAAAAAACTCCAAGTAAGACCTACGCGAGTGGAATGAGCAGCTGCAGAAGAAATAAGGCCGTAAACTCACAGTCGACCGTGCAATTGCGCCCAGTCTCTCAGTCCACGACGTCTCCTCATCAATGTTCGAAACGATGTGCACCTCATATCCATAGTCTTTCTCCATCTTTTCAGCGCCGTCACCAGCGCTGTATGATCCTCATCGCGTAGACGAAGTCCGTGAGTGTGCGACTGCCGGTTGACGTAGGTCACTACATGCTTGGGCGCCTGAGAGCCATAAACCTCGAAATACGTCGCAAGCGTGCGGCGCACAGGCTCCCACCAATGCTCCGACCGCGCCCCATCTTGAACGGCCGGGCATAAATCGGCTCTTCCTGCGTCACCCCGTTGCCAGCTGCCGTGCGATCGGCGACGACCAGTCGTTCAAACACGAATGGAACCTTCATCTGGTGGTAATCCTCCCAATCGGCGTAGTATTGCACTGTGAGGAAGGGGAACGCTGCCTTGACAAGTTCCGGATGTATACCGTTTCACAACGCCGTTGCCGACGCGTCGTTACATCTGCGTGTTCAGGATTGTTGTCCGTGAAGAAGTCATAGTAGGGGTATATTAGGCGACGCGGAGGCGTGAGCGTCGTGGAGCCTTCGGAACCCATATCAGGGTCAAGGGCGCTGTATGTTCGCCAGAGAGCCAGTAGGGTAGAATTGTGTGAAGTTGAATCTGCCGCCATCCAACTCACTCCGCTTATTCCTGTGGCGACGCACTGAGTTGCGAGCAAAATAAAATCGAATCAAAGGGAACATACCTGCCACCAGACGTACCCAGCACATCTCGTGCCTCTTGTGGGGATATTATTTTCCATTGGTTGAGATCCGCAGAATGAATCATATGCGTCAACGGAGGAAAACGAGTCTGGATCTTCTGCTACAATATTCATGGGATCCATCGAACAAAATCACGTTGTCGATGACCGTGTATCCTGGGATGCCAGTCAGACGTCAAAATGAAAGACACCACAGACCGCAGATACATTACACACCAGGGACGTGTGACACGACCTTGGTGCGCGGGACGTCGTCGCCCCAGCGCCAAAATGCCTGGTTTACCGTCGTCTCGCCGAGCGACTTGCTCACCACGGGGCCTGATTCCCGCCTACTCACCCACATCGCGCCGTGGCGCCCCACGCCCTTCGCCTGGCTCCTTTCCAGGGCCGTCCCCTGCAATCTCCCCAGCATCCCAAGCCCAGTCTCCGTAAATAAAGTTCTCCAGCGCATCGCGCGTCTGGGGCTCCTTGCGCCGTCGGGGCAATCACCGCGCTCCCCCAAGGCCCAGACGACTAAGGACCGCGTTCTGTCGGCTGAGCCCTATGAGCCGAATTGACGTGTCGATATTATATGCGAGGGTGAAGACAGTGAGGCCAAAAATGAGGAGAGAGACTTCACGGCGGGTGGGCGGCGACGTCCAT
>QVIE01000801.1:0-14785 GCA_013387415.1 Panellus pusillus | reverse complement strand
TTAGACATGATGTGCGACGTACTGTATGCCTTGTATGCATCAATGAGGCCGTCTGAAGATCTGAAGCTTGATGCAGTGCAGCGAGCACAGCGACACGACGGCTGGCATCCATGGCCCGAGGGTAGAGAAAAATACGCGCCTGTCACAGGGTCACAAATGGCCTTTTTTTCTTGAACCGAACAGGCCCGAACACGATAGGCGTTCCAGCCTCCGATAGGCACAACAGGGTTCCGTTCGGGCGATAGGCGGGAGCTTGACGGATAGGCATCTGAGTGGCGGATAGGCGTCCAAGTGGCGGATAGGCGCCATCAAACGCCTATTGCAACCATTTTGGTATATCCTCGTTGAAATCGGCCCGAGTGCAGCGAAACGAATTCCGAAGCAGCCTGCGCCGTTCAATGGCATGTCATCAAGTAGAGATACTGTAGTGAGATATGGCATACATAGCGACAGGTTTACCCTTCGGTGAAATCCACGGGGTCTCGAGAGTCGCCGACCAACATGACGGAGCGCTCGCAAGGCTGCAAATGGTGTTCAAAATGAAATAAGTATGTATCATCGCGCTGAAACGGTGCACGTAGGTGCAGCCGTGAAATCAAATGAAGACTAAGTTTCTAATTGAAAGCGAGCAAGGCTCAAGCTAACAAAATCCCTCAATCTCAAAATATATCACAACTCCAATCAATGCTTCGTGGGTGTGTTCGGGGTAGTAGGACAGGCGTATCGTCCTCCAAAATCACAATAGCGCGTATGATATTCCAAGTTTTCCAACTTCAATAATCAGGCGGCGGCAGTCTGGAACTGGCGGCGCTTTCAAGGTCTTTGAGTAGTTCCCGGCGGTTCTTTTCAACCTGCGTGGGCTACGGAAATGTAGTATTCGAGAGTAGCGTTCAAACGGAAGTGTATTCGGAATGTATCAGAAAATACAAGATAGCGACTTTTCTAACTGGCGGCAAGTTAAAATGCCCGGCGGTCAAATTTCAACTCGCGGGGTGTTCTGACTGCCGGCGGCTGTTCAAGTTCACTTTTGTTCTCGTATTGAACTCGAGGTTCACTTTCTGATTCTTATTCTTACTCTGACTTCGGTTTTATTCTCAATCAAATATTTCAATTGTCCGCTCCCGGTGCTTCGGAAGACGGCGGGTAAGATCTACTAGGTAGGGTTTACTCTGGTAGGTTCTACTACTGTACATGATAAAAACTACGCCTTTTATACAATTTGAACTTGGTATCTTAATAAGGAAATATGGTCCGTGCACCTAATCCGAGTAAAGCCGGCGGCAGGTCCGAATGTTGCGAAAGTGCCGGCGGCCAATCAGGATTTCGGTATTCCGTCTTTCTTGGCGATTTCTAATAATTCGTGAGAATGGCGTGCTTGGCGCTCAGTCATCCGCAGTTGTTACCGCACATGACTGTCTTTCCAGAAAGGCCCGGCGGCTGGTTTCCAACTCGCCGGCGGCTCCGCACGCCGTTCTTTCGTATTCCGGAAGACTGAGTCGACATCGCTGGTCGCCTAGCCTTCTTCAATATTCCTTCGATACTAACTACTAATGCCAGTCCAATTTGACTTGCAAAGATAGCTTTTCTATCTTCCCGAAGCGACGGCAGCTCAATCAGTCTTTGATTAACTCCCTCGGCTCGTGATCTTGTCCTTCCGTACCGCCCGGAAGATGTTCATCTGTCCGCCGGCATGTCCATCGTTCCTTCTATTACAGCTTCGCACATTCTTTAACAGTTGAACTCACTACCGGTGTCATATCACATTTCACCGAATAGCAGCCTTCTGTAAATATGTTGGTTCAAGTGCCGGCAGTCGCTTTCTGAGAGCGGCCGGCACTCGTCCTTCAGGGTTCGCGAGTCGTGTACTGTTCTCTCAACAGCCGCCAGTTGCAGCCATAGTACTTAGGGCTTTTCGTAGTTCCCCTTGGTCACCTCAGGTGCAATAGTACGCGGTAGTCAGCCGTTTCCTAGAGCCCGGCACTCCATGTTTAACTGCCGGCTTGCGACCTTCAACGGTTCAATACACTGTCCCGGGGCGGACATGTACCCTTGTTCTGCCTCACTCATCCCGGCAGTTAACACTTCGTGAAATCGCAAAATTAAGCGGGTTTCACCAGTGTTCGTATACACTGCTTATCATCTCCCCCTTTCTGTAATTCTGACTGTCCCCAGTCAGCGGTCATCCCGCCGGCGGTTACAAAACACAGGTAGGGACTTTCGGGATTTTCCATCTGCGCTGATTAGCGCCCCTCATTGCCGCCAGTGAGGCCCGGCCCGCTCCGAGGGTGCCCTAGATACCGTTTCTGAAAATCATTTTCACACGGTTCAACTGCCCTGAAGATCATTCAATTGAGAAGACCTATTCAATCGTCGGCCTTCTATTCCAGCGCCACGTTTTCGCCAATCCGAGCTTAACTGCGCATTTCGTCTTCCATTCTAGCCGGCGGGGCTCGGAAAACCGAATCAGGCAATCCAAGTTCCTCTGGACAGAATTAGAACACCAATTCCGTCGGTCCAGCCTTTCAGAAATTTCCTTCTTCGGTATATTTTTGACGGTTCTCCATTCCCCGTCTAAAACACCATCTTTTTCTATTCATTTTCCAGTCCCCGCGTGTTGGTAAGAAGCGCCGCGAGGCGCTTTCGAAGTGGACTTAAGGGCTTCTAGCCCCCGCCAATTCTTTCTGAGGTTCTCCGGCCGTTTTTCATGGTTTTATTTTTGAATTCTTCTGGGCCGGAGGTCTCTTTCTCGAGGTATAAAAGGACGGCCACTCCTGCAGCAAAGTCCCCATCCCCGCCCCAACCGCTGTAGGGTATTCTTTCTTAGTCGTCGTAATCTAGTCATCGCCGTGTCCTTTTGTCAAATCTTCGGTCTGAGCCACTTTCTGAGTCGTTCCCAGGTAAGTACTCCCCTTTGACACAGGCGCCGGCTCTTCTGGTTCTGGGCTACAAGTTGACCGTTTCTTCAGACTCAGTCCCCTCGTGCCGCCGCTTCTATTATCTTCGTTGCCCTGGTTGACTTCGCGTCACCTTGGTCAGTTTGACTTCGCGTCAACTGTTTCTTTGAGCCGCCGGGCTTACTCCTTCCAGATGTCGTCTTCCACTTCCAAGGTCGAGAAAATCCCCGTCCCCGCCGGTGTCCCGAACATTATTCGAAAGACGGACGACTTCTGGCTCGTTGCCCGGTTCTTTGGGCAGCTCCCCGACTCTTGGCCCCTCGAGCGGATCTACGACTTGGTCGAGACGACGGCCAACGGCAAATCTTTCCACGAGCCGTCTTTCGCGTGTCTTACTATTGAGAGACATTCCCTTCTTTTGGTGAGTCCGCTCTTCTTTCATTTTCTTTTTGGTTTTGACGTTTCTTTCGCTCGTCAAGGCCCGCAGTGCCGACTGGGTGTTCTCCCGGCAGTCTTTTCCCGGCTTTCCCCCGGCCCTGATCCACTTGCACTTCCTGCTGGGTCTAGCCGGCGCCAAGTTGGACCCGAAGCGGGAGATGGGTTTCTTCGACGAGTGCTCCTTGCACAAGAACGAAATCGTCAAGGTATTTTCCTTCTTTATTCCTGATTTGGCGTCGTCTGATTTTATTTCGGTGTCTCAGTACGAGCCCCCCGAATTTTTCACAGCCGTACCGCCGGCACCTTCGCCTCCGTTTGAGCCAGACGCCCCGGCCGACTACTGGTCCGAGATTCGCAAGGTGCCGAACCTTGCCATGCTCTACGGGTTCGCCAAGCGGTTCTACCGTGTGAGCAACAAGGGTTCCCCCGAGGAGTTCCAGTCGTTTTTGGCCCTAGTCGAGCCGGCGCTTCCGCACTTGGTAAGCAATCTTTAACTCCGTCGTTCCTTGTTCTTCATTTCCTTCCAGGCCGCCAGTCGTGATCTTCTGGAGCCAGTCAAAGACCGGCACGACTTTCCTGACGCCTTGCTGGTTCTGCACGCCGGCCTCTATAAAGCATGGCGAGCACTCCGCTCCGGCAGTCGCGCAGGTACTGCCAACGACCCAGTCCGCCTGGCACTTCACTGGAAGACCGACAACCCGCCTTGGGTACTTCAAGTTTTTTCTTTATTCAGTTATTTTTCGTTCTGACCTTTCCCGGCCGATAGGTCGATCTACTACCCGGGCATATCAAGGTCCCTCCTCGACCTGGGAAACAGGCCGGCCCTTCCAGTTCGGCGTCAAAGGCCGCCGCCCCAGTAAGTCTAACTTTTCTTCATTTTTGTTACTTCTAAGACTGATCGCTCCGCTTTATTAGCTGTCGCCTGACGAGAGGGCCGCAGCCCTTAAGTTCAAGAAGAACAAGCGGGGCGATCAAGGAGCCAAAGCGCCGGGTACACCGGGAGAAAAGGTACGTCTTCTCTTTTCTCCGTTCTTAGCCTTTCTGACTCAGGTTTTAGTCTGGTCAGCCGCCGGTTACTGCTTCTGCACCGGTGCCTGTCCGACCGCCGCCCGTTCCTCCAGCCAAGACAAAGACCCAAGACATGGTTCGTCTTTTTCTTTCTTTATTTGGTTGATCTTCTCACGGTTGACTTTCCTTGATCCACAGGGTTCTTTGTCGGGGACCACTTCTGCGCCACAGACAGGGAAACGCCCGGCCGTCGCTGATGAAGCGGCGAAGATCCAGGACAATGTGAGTTCAACCTTCCTTCTTGTCTGTCATTTTTCTGACTCGTCTTTTTAGGTCCGGAGAACGCCACCGCCTCCACATCTCAGACGGGGAGAACCCCGGCGGCTGCAAAGGAGAAAGCTCCTAAGCCCGCGCCACCGGAAGCTTCGTCTTCCAAGGTGCAGCTTGCTCCTGTCGCCCCGGCCGTAGCCAAGGCCAAGATCCAGGACAAGGTCCCGCCGGCCGCTCCTCGAAAGGAGGCTACCGTCTTCCCGCTACCTAAGAAGCGCAAAAGAACCGCCCCTCCTTCTGATGACGAAGAGGAGAGCGATTCCCCAGCAGTAAGTCCTTTCCTTTTCTTTCTATTTCAATCTAATTCGTCTTTTTCAACAGCCGGCGGCGAAGAAGGGCAAGAAGGCGAAAGTCGCTCGAAAGCCCAAGGAGACGCTCGCGCACGATTCCGACCTCGAGACCAACGCCGCCGCTAAAGCGGTTGTCAAGACCTCCGGCAAACCCCCGGTGAAGAGCGCCGGCAAAGGGAAAGGCAAGGAAAAGAGCAAGGAGGAGAAGGGCAAGGAGGAGCCATCCGGTCCCGACCGCGGCAGCCGCCTTCGTTTTCGCCAGATAAGTCCCCTTGTTCGTCCCTCCTCTGCCCGGCTGATTTTTCCTTCACAGTTCCCAATACTTCGCTGATCGTCAGAATCCCGCCCACGGCGGCAAACACAAGAATCCGACCCGTAACCAACGCCAACTCCTGGCTTCCCTCTTGGATTCTTACATCCAGGACAAGCACGTCCACACCCGCGACGGTCACTACGTCGTCCAGGAGAATGACATCTTGGAGGTCGCCCGGCTGTTTGCTCCAAAGGCAAGTGCCGCTTCTTCTCTTTTTAACGATTCTGATCTTCGTTCTGTCTTCTTTTAGGCCGGACCTCGTTGCGACAAGTGCATGAATCAGGACCTTGCTTGCCACCTGCAAGGAATGCCTTATCGTTGCAGCAACTGCAGCCGCGGGAAATCCAAGTCCGAGTGTTCTAAAGCCATGGCGCCGGAGCAAGCTGACGCATATTATAGCGAGCTCACCGTCCTTACGGACGGCTCCTCTTTTGGTGAGTTGTGCCGGCGCTTTTCCTTTTCCCTACTCAGACTAATTTTCTTATCATTCTTCTCTTCTAGCACTCCGCCGGGGAATGGACCAGCTCCTTGTCACATCCGAGATGTTTTACAAGGCCGTTCAAAACGTCGAACTCCTCCGAGACGAGCACAACTTCCAGCTCGCAAACTGGATGATCGCCATGCTCGAGGTCCGCCGGGGCTGTCCAACCTTCGCCGCTTTCGCGGAAAACTTCCATCCGCCGGCCGCAGCAGAGCGGTTCTTGCGAGTTTGCATCTTGCAGGAACTCACACCCGACTTGGTCCTCGAACGGATCGACTTCACTTGGCGCTACTTTCGCAGCGAGTGGCTCGACGCGAAGCTGCCGGGGTTCGACTCTGCCTGGGACTATTACCAGGCTATGGATAGCGACACCTCGGACCCGACGCACTTCCTTCTGTTGCCGCCGCCACCTGAAACGGACGAGACGACGAGGACGACGACGACCCGGACGCTCCCGAGAAGTCCAAGCACGCCGCCCGTTGGATTCCCATGTCGGTGAGTGTTCAGAATTCTAATTTTCTTTCTTATTTGTTCGTTCGGTCCTTATCTCGTTTTATAGGAGATTAACGACTACCTCGACTACGAGGCCCGGTTCGTCGATCCGGACGAGGAGCCGGCGGGAGACCCGGGCATTCTCCTCATCAACGAGCCGCCGGTCGTCCCTTCGGGTCTCCTTACGATCGCCCCCGCGCCTGCAGAGGAGTCCGAAACCGAGCCCCCGGCGCCTACCGAAAAGGCCCGCGGCAAGAAGCGCGCGCTCGAGGAGGCTCCAGAGTCCGATTCCGAAAACCCAGCCGGCAGTGACGAGACCTCGGACGAAGAGGAGGGTGAGTCCTCTTCTGGTATTTCATCTTTTTCTTACTGACCATTGCCCTTTTATTTCAAGGGAAACAACCGACAGTAAGCACCTTTCTTTATTCTTTTCCTGCCGCTAATCTTTCGTCCCGCAGAGTCCTTGAAACGGCCGGGGAGACATCCACGCAAACGCCGGCGGCAGGAGGAGGACTCGTCGGACGCTCAGGAGGACTCGTAGACACGGACTGGCGGCGCGCAACCCGAGGAGGGTTTTTCTTTTCTTTTACGAACATTTATTGTAGTCGCAACAGGCCTGGTCACACTTGAACCAGGCCTCCTTCAATCGTCATAGCTCACACACCGCTTTTGTACCATCTAGCCGCTACTCAATACTAGGAGTAGCGAGTAAAATAGTAAACGCATCGTTGATCTCTTTTCTACTTGTGTGAACTTTTTCTGGGTCAAATCTGAGACCAGGATAAATTTAAGAGCCGGCAGCATCGATGCCGCCCGTTTTTAAATTCCTTTGCTCCCTTATGTCTCATAAGTGATCTTTCTTTCTTTCTGCATGGATCTCTCTGTCGAACCTCAAACTCCGGGTGATTTACTTATATCGGTCGAGGAGTTTGATGCCGACGCCCAAGGCTTGGTCGCGATTATGCACACAGTGGTAAGCTCCCGGCCGTCCCTCATTCTGAGTCGCCGGCAGCTATCATTTATGCTTGTCATCTCTAGCCCGACCTCCTTTGCGAGCGTTGTGTCAGAGAGAATATTTCTTGCACTTTTGTTCGGTGGGGAGCGCGCTGCTCTGGTTGTGTGGGTACCAACGACCAGTGCCGCTTCGAGGTCATAGACTGGTTTTTGCACTACTATGCTCACCAGCCGGCGGAACTCGAACTCTGTTTCACCGAACGTGCGTTTTATTCGGTTCTCTTCTTTCTTGATTTTTCGCTGACCGCCGGCACCAGCTATGGTCTTCACCGAAATCTGGTACTGGTCGCGCGTCTTCGGCCTCGCCCCTTGGATGTTCAAGGGCTGTGATCCCGACGGCTGGCCGATTGCTCTCACCGAGCCCATCCGGGACTACATTCGTGCTCTTACTGACCGTGCGGAGCTTCATTACCTGCACAGTCTCTTCTTTCATCAGGACCGGGACCTTCTTCGAAATGAAGTCGCCGCCCGTTCGAACCACATTCATGACCACAGCCCCGGCGCCTATCGTCTTACTAGCAGGGTGGAGTACGCTATTGCGAATCCCGAGGTCGTAGTCAAGCGGTCCAGTAGAATATTCTAGAGTAACATTCTAGAATATACTTGTTTCAATTTCCTTGCGATCGCAGAATGCAGCCGGCGGTTCAGGTACCGCGGCTGAAAGTGCCGGCGGTTACTCGTACTGCTGCATTTTTCATTGATCACGGTGAAACGGATCTGAGATCAGACTTTTCGATCAATTCCGATCAACTCCCAGGGTTGAATTTGAAAAGCATCGCTCGACAGCCCGGCCGTTCCGTTTTCTCTGTCCCTCTCCCATGTCGAATCGCGAGTCCGACGGTTCTTCTGTCGGGTCCCCACCGCCGCTCATGGTAAGAGTCTTTCTATTTTGTCCTGACGGGTTTCTGATCCTTTTTCTGTTACAGGACGACCCATCTTTCCGCGATTTTCGTATTCGTCGTTTGCTCGCTACTCGTCTGGTGAGTGTAGCCTCCTTAACAAGCTCCGGCCCCTTTGGTAATAAAGAAGCGCCGCAGCCTGTCGGTCCTTGCTCAGCCTGTGAAGAGCACGGGCTAGAGTGCGTCTGGGGAATGTGGGCAATCCCCTGCTTGCGCTGCGTCACTCTAGGACTCCCCGGCTGTACCTTCACTGATTTCGGCGCCTGGGCGACCCGTATCGAGGCCGAGAGAGGCATGACTGTCCAGACTAATCCTGGTGCGTTCTATCCTTCTTTCCGAGTCGTTGCTTCAGATTTTGACAACGGCCGGCGACAGAATTATCTATTATTCCGCCGGGCGATATCAATTCTTTGCTGTGCGATTCGGTTACTGTCTTTCAGGCCGTCAGCCAGGCGGATCTCACCCAGCGTCCTTCTCTTCACGATCCCTCGTACGAGGACCTGGTGGCTAGTAATCATAACTTCCGGGCCTTGTTGGATCTGTGGGACGAGGCTCACGCGATGAGCCGTCCGGCCTTCTATCTCAACACAATTTACAAGCGCCTTCCAGTCGTCCGGCGGTTGCAGCATTTTGCGTTGGATCGCCCTTGGCCTAGATACACCCCTGAATCGTAGATAGATCCCATCTTGAAATCTACCGAATTTTCCTTGATTCCTGGGTTATATTTTCGCCGTCCGAAGCGCCGGCCCTTAATCCAATTCTTGGATGAGTGGCGGCATTCTTAACTGCGTTCGCCCGAAAATCATCTGATCAGGTTTCGCTACCCCCGGCAGTTCTCCGATATGAGTCTGTTCTGGGACAACGCCACTTTCATTATGAACAGCGACATTCTACTGTCTCACCGGGTGGTACGTGCTTCTAGCCAGGTTTTTCTATTCTTCGTCTTAGGTTGTTCCCAAGCCCGGCTTTTCTTGTGCTCGTTGCCAAGAGCATCGCCGTTCTTGTCAATTCCTCGAGTGGTCCCTCCCTTGCCTCCACTGTCTCGTTCTAGGGAACGATTCGTGCGTGTTCAATAATTACAACGCTTGGGCAGACCACTACGGCCGGGAAAGGAGGGAATCCGACGTACGCCCTCGTACGCTGTTCACTCGTATTCCGTCTATTCTTTTATTCTTACTGTTTCCTTCAGAGAACAACCCGGCGCTTCTTGCCTTATACGAGTCCGCTTTTCGGACTACCCGGCAGTCTTTCAGCATTGACCACCCGGAGCTTCGTAGACGGCGCCTTATAAATCAGCTGGAGCATTTCCTCGACTTTAGGCCTTTCAACGTCCTTGTTCTTATTGATCTGCTCCGGGCGGCCGAACGCCAGCGGGTTAATCCTCGGTATATTTCCATCCTCCGGCGGGTTATCAGGGATGAGTGCGTTCAGCGCGGTTATCAGCCTGTGTACCCGATTATTCCTCCGTTCCTCACTGAGGAGGAGCGCTTGGAACTTCTTCTGTTCGACGAAGACTACGGGCGGTCCAATTCTCCCATGCTCCTAGATCGTAGTGACCAGGATTACGAGGAGGACACTATTGCGTACGAATACGACTACGAGGTAGAAGACGCCGTATCTGAATAGACAAAATCTTCTTTTGCCCGTGTCGTTTCTCGCGTGTCTGGGTTTCGGTTTTTCCGGCTTTCTTGGCCCTCCGACCGAACTGCCGGCAGATCGAAAATTATGGCGAGGCGTAGATCGCCCATCTCTCTCCCCCTTTCTTGAAATTCCAACTGTCCGCAGTTGGTTTTATCCAAGCTCCGGCGAGTTTCAAGATATCGCGAGCTGCCGGCGCTTTCTCCACCACCATGCGGTTCGTCGAAAATTCATTCGTACCATATGGGCTCATGGAAAATTAACCTAGCCGTCGCGCCTTTCTTAAGGGTCGAGCCGACGGTTTCTGGTCTCTCAGAAACTTTTCCCCGTAATTCCCGCTGCTCTCATGTCCAAGGCCGACTTCAACGCCGCAAAGGCTGCCTTCATGGAGGCGGTCAATGCTTCGCAGATGCTTGCCAAGTACAGCACTCCGATCGAAGCGCGCAAGAGTCAACTTGCCGAAATTGGGACCGCCGCGGTCTGCTTCAATCTTTCCTTTATATTTCTTTAACTGCCGGCTCATGCGTTTCCAGACTCGTCTCAACCCTCTCGCCGGCTTTGTAGCTGACGAGGCGGAGGTCAACAGCGAGTTCAAGGAGGCCGTTTTCGCCGCCCGCAGTACTTATCATTCTTTATACAACCCGAATAACGACCCTAAGGTCGCATACCCCCCTGGTTACGAGCACATCCGTAACTTCACCCGGCTTATTCAAGAAAAGCGCGGGCCCAAGAAGGACACTCCTGCCGTCGCTCCAGCGAAGTCTTCGGTATGTATTTTCATTCTAGTTGCGTCTTTTCGTATTCTGAATTTTATCGGTTTTTCTAGGCGAAGAAGGGCAAGAGCGCCAAGAAGAACGACCACCCCGCCGAATATTCCGACGGAGAGGACGTCCTCATCGTTGGTGCTCCTCAAGGGGCCGATGCCGCCGCTGACCAGGTATTTTTCAGTTGAGCGACGCCGTCTTCCATATTATTGACAAGGTTGTCGATCGCGTTGGACAGATGCAGGTCGACGATGATTCTGCTCCGCCGGCGTCCAAGACAAATGGCAAACGTGCCGCCACTGAGAAATCTTCCCCTGTCAGTTCCTCTCTTCGTCTCATTCACGTTCTTCGTATTCTGATACCACCGCCGGCACAGGGAGGCAAAACTAAGAAGGCCAGCGCTAAACGCGCTAGAACCGAGGACGTTGGCGAGTTCCATGAGGATGCTTTCCTCACCAATGGTCCGTCGCTTTCTTTTTGGGCATTCCCTATTCTTTTGCTGACTTGCCGGCGCTTCCTAGCGACCGCGGAATTCTATGCCACCTCGACTAGTACTGAGGCTCTCGTTCACGAGATCCGCAGCATTGCCGAGTCCAGTTCCGACTTTGAACACAACCCGCTCGCTCTTCGCAAGCGGTTGTATTTCATCATGGTCGAACTTGCCTGCATCCACGAGCAGTTCCGCAGCACCCTTATCCGCCGTCAGCAGATTGTGGAGGAGGGGTATCATATTCGTGACCGTCTTCAGGAATTGGCATATGCCGCCGGACCCGTCGCCGGTGGCAGCGGGATCGACTCTATCGTTCCTTAAATGCCGGCCGTTCTTTTTCCAAGTAAAACCCCGTCACTAGGCTCCCTCGTATAGGACACCCGCGCAGTACATTTTTACTGGTTATCCTTCGTACCGTAGCCACCCGATGTAAATCGTAGTAGCTACGCCCTTAAGCTGTAATATCAGCCTGAATTCTTCTTCCATTGCCCGATCCGAACTATACTGCCGGCGGTTGAAATGTTATCCAGCGGTATTTTATTCATAAAAGCGTGCCGCCGGGCGCTCCAACCGTTCAGTACAGTCTCCCCCGTATTTCACCAGGGATGGCACTTAGCGCATTCGATTCTCTCAAGACTTCTTTCCTTCGTGCGCTTCAGGAGGGGTTGAAATTAAAAGAGGAGTCGGCTAGTCTGCTTGACCAGCAAGACCATATGAACCGTACAATTATCCGGCTTGCCGTACGTCTTCATTATTCCTGTCCCCCGGCTGTTCCAACTGAAATCCTTTTTATGCAAAAAGGTCAGCTTGGATCCCTTCGTCCTGCTGATTATCCATGAAGGCTTGGATTATACGGGTTTCGCCGAAGCTTTATTCGTCGCGAAGAGATTGTATCACATTCTCTTCCCTCGTTCGAGCCGCCCGGCCGATTGGCGTTTTCCGCACGGTTTCAACCTGCTCGTTACCTACACCCGCCTCATAGAGAGGGAGAGGCGCGCATTTCAACGTCGCGCTCGTGATTACGAAGGTCCACAGAAGGCGTAGACTTAGCGACTTATGTTGTAACCGCCCGTTCGTACTCTGAATGATGAAGGACTTTTAGTGCCGGCGGTTCAGTCTCTTCCGTCTACCCGCGGGTTCGATGTCAGAATTACTTTCCGAGTCAGAATCCGGTTGTTCATCGTCCGAATCCATCCCCGGCAGTTCCTGTTCACCATCTGCCCGGAGGTTAACTTTGTCGAACTGAAAGTCGCGACCCGCATATTCTTCATCTTCCGGGCCTTCCACCATTTCTTTCAAAGCGTCGGGAGATAGGTCAATTAATTCGTGAATGTTCTCCGGAATAGGTATATTTTTCCGCTGTTCATACGGAACCACCCTAAACTGAGCGATCTTATTCTGAAAGACCGAACCATCCATTTCAGCCACGATATAACTGCCTCCCTTCGATCTTCTTATGATTATCACTGGTCCCCAGTACCTGGGAGACATCTTCGTGTTCAAAGACTTTTCAACCGTAGTATTCCTAACCAGGACCAGATCCCCGGGTTTGAAATCGTAGTCTTTGATTACATATTTGTGGACCCGCTCGTACCTTCGCACGGCGGTCCTTTTCTCTTCTGTTACTCTTTTTCTCATTTGTTCTACATGGGCGGCATGTTTTGCGAGTGCTTGCGCCCGGAAACCGACCAACTCCCCGCGAGTTAAGGTTCTGCCCGGCAGTTCAACTAACCAGGTTGCCTCCTCGATGTCAAGCGGTAAGAGTGGGTGAGCCCCCGTGGCCGCGAAATAAGGCGAACATCCCATTCCCCGGCGGATGGTTATGCGGTCTGACCACAACATTTGGTGTACGAACCAAAACCATTTGCTCGGGTCGCCGCCGGTAGCTTTGAACAGAGCTTGGCGGATATGCCAGTGCCCGTTCTCAATTTTTCCGTTAGCTTGGGAGTTGTATGCTGATACTCGTATGCCATGTATACCGTACTTCGAAGCCAGGTAAGCAACGGCGGCTCTAAATGCCGGCGCGTTGTCAGTCACGAAGACTTCCGGCGTACCCCATCGGCAAATGATCTCTTCTAGCAGGAACAGCGCTAATGTCCTTGCTTTTTCATTCTTTATTCCTCGACCTTCTAACCAACTGCAGAGCGCGCATCTTGCGTCCACAAATTTGTTATAGCCGTTCGAAGGGACCCCGACGATCATCACATCCACATGTACTTGTTGAAATAGCGAGGGCGTAAATGTGACCGTCGGCGGGATCCTCAAAAGTGTTCTTTGTCTGAGCTGGCATATATCGCATGTTTTGATATACCAACTGACGTCTCGTTCCATCTCCGGCCACCAGAATCGTAATTCTATCAAGGATTTCGTTGCAAAGAAACCGCGATGCCCTAGACTGTCGTGTGCCGCCCGCATCATGAACATGCGGTGGTCTTTATCCACAACTAACTGCCGGGCAGTTCCATTTCGCGATTTCCTATACAACTTCCCGGATTTATCCAAGAAGAAGTTAGACGCAAAGCGTATGAACTTGTGATATTCTCTATCGTTCATCCCAGCTGGTTTTTCTGAGGTGTTCCTCCACCAGACTCTGATTATTTCGAGCCTTTCGTCGGCTAGTATCCCCGCCTTCGTCCTCTGATTTTCTGGATACGGCTCCCGTTTGTCTGGGTCGTATTTTAATTCCAGGTCAGGTATAAGGGGTTCTCCTGCCGGCCGTTCCAGCCCTATCTTTGTCTGAGCAAAGATTTGTGCTTCGGCGGTTCGAATTTTTGAACGTTGAGCATTCTCACTAGTAACTGCTTGCCGCATCTCTTCTTTGAAATCCTCGACCAATACTGCGGGAACAAAGTCCTCCGCCAAGTTTTGGTTGAATCCTCCTCTAGTGTCGATATTCGTCTTAAACTCTTCGTAGTCTTTCAGCGGCGGCCACTTAGCACTATCTTCGTGAAGTGCCGGCGACTCCGCTATTTCTTGATCTTCATCCGCCGGCGGGTATATTTCATCTCCCGGCTGTATCTGTCTTCTCGATAACCCGTCAGGTCCGAAAGTCTTCCCAGGAACATGTTTCAATTTGAAGTGAAACATAAGGATTTCTTCTATCCACCGGTTTATAGTGGCATTGGGTCCTATTCCCGGATGATCTAGCATTCCTTTCAGATATTGAGCGTCTGTTTCAACCACTAACTTCCGGCAACCGAGCAACCAATACTTCATATGGTCTAACGCTCGCTTCAAACCGAAAAGTTCTCGTTTCGGTTGAGAATAATTCTGTTCTCTTTCGTTCAGAGGTACACAAGAGAAGCGGGCGTAGTACCGCTTCTTGGGATCATTAGGGTCACACTGGTACACATGTATCCCGACCGCAATGTAGGAGGTATCCACCGCCAATACCACTTCGGTGGGCAGTCGTGTCTAATGGGCCGAGGCTCTCGCAATTTAGTAGCGAGTCTTTCAGCGCCTGCATAGATTTTTCCTGTTCCTCGCCCCATTCGAACTCTTGACCAGATCTGGTCAATTTCTGAATCGGCCGGGCCATTACTGAAAAATCCTTGATGAACATTCGCATCACGCCGACGGTCCCTAAGAAGGCGCGAACATCATGTACGTTCAAAATCCTAACGCCGACTCAAGAATAGGTTCGCCGTACTTTATATATATTAGTTAGGAAAAGCGTTTATAACACTAATCCAACCTCAATACTAAAGACAGCTGCTCCACACGTTGAATTGTGA